>MU702059.1:139175-157001 GCA_026770625.1 Nicotiana glauca | reverse complement strand
ATATATATATATATATATATATATATATATATATATATATATATATATATATATATATATATATATATATACACAAAAAAAACTATTTAACCTTATTTATACAGTCTAATTTTATGAAAAAATGATGAATCCTTTTCCGCCTCCTATAGCTACGCTCAGTGGTGGATGCAGCTTATAATCTATGGGTTCAACTGAACCCATAATTTTCGATACGGAGTAAAAATTCATTAAAATTGCAAAAATAGTAGATATGAACCCATAAATTTAAGAATACAATGAGTTCAATGTTATAAGCCTTAAAATTGAACTCATAAGATTTAAATCCTGGATCCGCCCCTGGCTCTCGTGTTGCGTGCTATGCCAGATTTTTCATACTATGGATTTATTTATTTATTTATTGATAATTAGTTGAAGGAGATGGACACAAGTCAGATAAGATTTAATCCAAGAAATTTTACTCTTAGTAAATGACATGTTGAAATGAGTCAAGTATTTAGTTGTTGAAATAGAAAAGAACTATCCTCAGATAAAAACAAAAGAATTTCCAAACCAAAAAAGGCAAAAGCGAATAATAATGGGCTACTGTTGATATAGTAAAAGTTTTGTCTAAAGCTTATAAATAAGTACACATATTGAGTTGTCTCTGCCTCAGAAATTGAAACTTATAAAAAACTTTGCATTAATACAAACTTTTCATTATTCTTGCTTTGGGTTTTTCAGTAATGGCTGCTGTTGGTGGAAGTTCAGTTTGGATGATCAATGTATGTGCAATTCTTCTGCTTAATCTATTCTCAACTGCATCCGGTAAGTCCACTATCTACTATCTCAGGGCGAGATTCAGAATTTTACGTTTATGAGTCTTGAATTTTAAGAAAAGATAGCTTACTGGATTTTAGATAAATTATTTATACATATTCAGTACTGATTTCTCAACATAAATACATGGTTTTGATCAAAGTTACTGGATTTTGCTGTATACGTAGGTAGAACTCTAGCTCCTCTTCTGCACTCTCTCTTATTTCTTGAAGAGAAAGATGAATAAAAATGGCATTTTAGATCTTTTTTTGTTTTTCTTGTTTGGCTTCCTTGAACCCTTAATGCATGCATGTCTTCTCTCAAGGTTCTTGTTAATAGAGAAGGGGTTGGTACAAGTAGCGGAATCAGAAATTTTTATTAAGAGGATTAAAGAAAATACAAAAATGTTTTACTTGAGATTTAAACGTTACCTAAAACAACTCTTATATTACATTTGCCACTATATTATAAGTTTTTCTTGTATCAAGGGATTCAACAATTCGTGTATATAAAAAAAAAAAAAAACACACACACACACATATATATAAATTGATTTTACTATGTTGGCACATTATATTTTTTTAAAAAAATTGAATCCCCTTGAGACCATTTAACTCCGGTTCTGAACACAAGTCTTACTGCACTTTTCTTCATAATAATGGATTTTCTTTCAACTTTATTAAGGTAAGGAATCAAATTAAGTGCTTAATTTTTTAGTAGTGAAGTACACGTAATAAAACCATCTACTGGAAAGCTATTCTTTGCTTTAATGGTTGAAAAATCTTTGACGAATTTGTGATGAGAATATGCTTTTTAAAGAACAAAACATCATGATCATAGATTTAGTAATTTTTCCAATAAGCACTTTTGGTATCTTGGCCAATCACAAATTGTTATTCTAATATTGACAAAAGTATTTTTCTAATTAATTAACCGAATACAAATTATTACTCTTTAAAAATATTTTTTCAAAAAATACTTAAGATAAAAAGTACTTTTCAGAATAAATAAATTGGAAACGTGACAAACATGCTTTTAGAACATTTAGACCAAAATTTATACTATGACCCAAGAATAGTAGTATATAATTTAGATGAAGACCAAGCAATTCTTGAAAGACAATTAAAACCTTATCTTTTATATGCATGGAAATTACCAGCTATGTCCATTTATAGGTAGTTCATTACAAAAATTGGCAAATTGATAAAATATTACTAATATTAGCCAAATTAGCCAATTAGCTATTTGTAGCAAAAAATATCAAATTTTTGCTTTGTTTTGAGTGGGTGTTATTAGAATAGATTGGGCACAACTTAAGGAGCTTGAATCTCAGTTTTGGGATGATTTGGTGAAGTTTTGAGGTAGTTTGAATTAAAAATACGGTAAAAAATGAATATGAAAAAAATGATGTGTATCACATTGTGTATCATTTGTGTATTACACTCTGTATCATATATGTATCACATATGTATCATATTTGAATCTGTTATGTATCACATGTATATCTATGTATACATGTGTGTTAGATACATGCGTGATACATGTTTGATACGTGTGTCGTATAAGACTTTTTTTTAACTCGATTTAATTATGAATTTTGATACAAAATCAATCCAAATCACCTCCAATCTTCCTCAAATTTTGTATATTGACTTATCTATATGTTTTCAATGAATTTCAACTATACCCATTGAAAAAGTTCCTTTTTTATTTAGATTTTTGGAATATTGTATATATTTTTTGTATTTCATCACCCTATTTGCTACCTCGTGCATAAAATTTCCTTTCCGTCTTGTATCTAGTGTTGTTAATCACACTTAAAAATATGGAAGGTGTTTTTTGCATGTGATTCTTTGAGAGAAAGAACCCTATTATTTGGTTTTTCAATTTTTTTTGGCTAGTTTTGGTAAGTCCATGATTAATGGCTAGATGTTGGTAAGTTAGAGATTTATTTTGGGACATTTGTGTAAGTTTCCCTTATATGTACTCATTCTTTGACAATTAACTGTAAAAATGATGTCAGGTATCCGTTCTAAATGACTGCTATTTAGGAATTAGCCAATGCATCCTAAATTTTTAGGGTAGAATATATGATCTTTATTTTTAAAATTTCCACTCAGTCTTCGAATACTAATTAATTTATACAACTTTTTTTTAGGTGATGCTTTGAAAATCAAATTTGGTTACACAGGCCCAATAGGCCCAAATAATTGGGGAAGGTTGAACCCAACATTTTCAGCCTGCTCAACTGGCAAATCTCAGTCTCCAATAAATATAGATAGTGCTAATCTTGTTATTAACAAAAATTTGAAGCCCTTGATTATGCAATATAATCATTCTGAAGTTGCTACTTTGGTTGATAATGGCTTTAATGTTGGGGTTAGTTTTCTGAATCTTTTTATTACAAGTCCCTTTTTGTCAATGACATTATTTACATGTTCATACATATGTGACATGATACCTTGTGCAAGGAAATATCCATGCAATTAATTCGAAAATTTTATGTAAATAAGCCTTTATTTTTGCATAACAAAGTGAAAAACATTTTCTTGAGTGATTGAAGTCAAAGATCAACCAGCAGGGGACACCCTTCATCAGATATCTCAGTTTTGAGCTCGCAAATTAAAAAAATTACTGATATGGAACATCGTCCCCTTGGTCAATCTCCATTCGTCCCGAGGAAATCTTTTCACACCGTTGTTACCTTTTGGGAGACCTATGCACCATAAAAACTGTCTTACTTAAGACTGTTTCTTGACCCATAGGTCCTGACACAAGGTTAAAATTCTAGCTTACATAAGCTTTTATGTGGCATAAATCTTACATAAGCGTTTATGTGGCATAAATCTGAATTAGTCTGACCAGTACCAGATAGTTAGAGCTACAAAGAAAAGTTAGAGATCAATGTCTGAATAGGAAATTTACATTTTTTCCTCATTTTCCTGTTCTTATTAGGATATTATCCTTGTTTTCCTTGAACTTTTTTCCCTCTTTCCTCTAATTTTGCTTTATTTTTATTTCTGTGTTTGATCTTTTGTGCTTGTTAAGTAAAATTATTGACATGATAATTTTTTTCTCCCATTACTATTAATTTCTCATGAGATTGATATTGATACCAATGGTTGCAGATAAAATATGGGGAAAATGCAGGAACTTTGGTTGTGGATGGTAAAACTTACAACTTGAAGCAAATGCATTGGCATTCTCCTTCTGAACACAGACTTGATGGAACTCAGTATGCACCTTTTTTCTCTTGTAATTATGCATTCAAGAATGTGACCTCAAGATTGTAATTATGCATTCAAGAATGTGACCTCAAGATCAATGAAGTGGTTAAAACTTTGGAAAATCCGTGTTAAAATTCCAATAAAGATAAAAAAATTAGTAGTGGACTGAGTTATCCGATACATATGCTAGTGAAAGCTAATAAATACTCGATAGAATAGTTGAGGTGCTCACAATTTGACCTCGACAACACTAATTAAAGGGTCTAGAGAAGGATCGCCCGCCCGCACCCTAAGGTTGTAATGTAGACAGTTTTCCCTAATGTAAGCATTAGTGGCTGCTTACACGGCTCGAACCCATGACCTATAGGTCACACGACGCTACACCACTAATTATAAAAATAAAAAAAATAAAAAGATGCTTGGTGTCTTGTGTGTGCAATAGTAATTCAAGGAGTATTATATGTCGAGTGTACTGTATTATATCTTAATAACAGGTTAAAACTTTTTACAGATATGCTGCAGAGCTTCATCTAGTTCATTTTGCTGAAGACAATAGTATAGCAGTATTGGCAACCCTCTTCCACATTGGCCATCCTGATCCCCTAATGACCAAGGTATTACCACAATATTCTCTTTACATTAATTTATTATTGTTACATTCATCCCAAAGAATATGACTAGGAGGTCACGGGTTCAAGCCGTGGAAATAGCCTCTTGCAGAAATGCAGGGTAAGACTGCATATAATATACCCTTATAGTCCAGCCTTTTCCCGAACCCCGCACATAGCGGAAGTTAAATGCAGCGAACTGCCTGTTTTTTTAAACTCATCCCAAAGAAGCTTTAATTAGAGATACCATTTTCTCGAGCTTTCTACATTCACGAGGGATTATAATTGAAGATACCATTATTTCTAATGCAAAAATTCCTATAAAAATAGGAAATATCCACCTTTAATTTGAGTGTGTTTGAACTAACGATGTTGAAAACTTTCACATAAACAATGTTGAACATATTTCATTAATAACATTAGTTAGTCGATGAGGGGAGTCTTGGCGTATTTGGTAAAGTTATTGCCATGTGACCAAGAGGTCACGAGTTCAAGCCGTGAAAACAACTTCTTGCAAAAATACGGGGTAAAGTTGCGTACTACAGACCCTTTCCAGAATCATGCGCATAACGGGAGCTTAGTGCACCGGACTACTTTTTATTTTTTTTAGTCAATCATATTACTGTGATTTCACCCTTGAGTGTTTTAAACTAACAATGTTATATGCCATTGGAAACAAAAGGTTACTAATGTTGAAATTATTTTTTTGTTTTTTTGTGATGCTTAGCTTCAAAATAAACTGAATGAGCTGGCGAGGGACGTGGCATCACAGAAAGAAACACAGATTCAGCTGGGAACTATAGACACACATGAAATAAGGAAACATTCACACAAATATTACTCATATACTGGTTCTTTAACTACTCCTCCATGTTCTGAAAATGTCTCTTGGCATATCCTTGGCAAGGTATGGAAATATTTCTACTTCTTCATTTCTCTCTGTTATTTCTTGAAGAATGAGCTTCATTTGTTAGTGTAAATAATTAGTAACATGAGCAAAGTTATTATTGTGTCACATCTTAGGCCTGATTGTACGGGCTAGTCATTTTTAGGACCGATTCTAAAATAGCCCGTGTCCGAAAATTTGTTGAAAAGTAGTCACTTTTATCCAAAACAAACCATAATAGTGTCACGGAACGGGAGTTTTGAAGTAATGGTAAAGTTGTCTTCTCGTGATCCAAGTCACGGGTTTGAGCCGTTCAAGCAACAGTTCATGCTTGCATTAGGGTATGTTGTCAACATCACACCCCTTGTGTGCTGCCCTTCCCCCGATCCACCATGAATGCCGGATATCTTGTGTACCAGTATGTCCTTTTGCACACACACTACCATGTCCCTAAACTGTACTTGTGAAATTGAACTAGGTATGTTATTATTTTTGTTCCATGATAATATCATGGACTTCGAGCTTAAACAAATGAAAAGTCCACAATATTGTTATGATTTTTGTAATCCATAACATTTTCATGGGATTTCAGAATTTGACTATTTTTCAATGATTTTTGAATTTGTCACTATTTTATGATTACAAGTTAAACAATATAGCTATTTTTTAACTTTACCGAATTAATGGATAAGATCAAATATGGACGGTTTGAAAAGTGTTGAAACCAAGACCACAAGGAAATGACATGATGGTTGAATATGTTACAGTTTTATAGGTAAGAATACACAATTACATAGTTTGTGTAAGGTAGACAGCCTATCAGAAATAATCTTCCTACCTCACACGAAATGAGATATGTTGTTGTTATTGAAAATAGCCAGATAATTCGTAGTTAAGATGAACTAATTTTTAATAATCAGGTGTACATCATCAAATTAATTTGCATTAATTTTGTATTTATACAACAACAACAATACTCCAGTATAATCCTACTTAGTGGGGTCTGGGGTAGTGTGTACGCAGACTTTACCCCTACCCTGGGATAGAGAGGCTGTTTCCAAATAGACCCCCGGCATCGTTCCCTCCAAGAACTTCCCACCTTGCTCTTGGGGAGGTTCGAACTCACAACTTCTTGGTTGGAAGTGAAGGTTGCTTACCATCAAAGCAGCCCCTCTTGTATTAATTTTGTATTTATGAATGATGAAAAAAAATGTGAATGCAGGTGAGATCAATATCAAGAGAGCAAGTAGAAGCTTTGAGAGCTCCATTGGATTCGAGATGCAAGAGAAATGCAAGACCAGTACAACCCTTAAATGGAAGGCAAATTCAGATGTATGAAGTCCAAGCAAATGTTAACTAGATTTTTATATGTAGGGGAACCAATTATTTTATATATGTATCTCTATAAATAAATCCTAATCCTAATTACATAAACACATACTTCTATGAAGCATTAGCTCAAGAAAGACAAAGATACAATACTTCGTTTAGTTCAAAACTAGGTTATCCTAACCAGGATAGATAACACATTCGATATGAGATAAATAATCCCAGGGGCGGATGTAGTGTTCTACTGTCAGGTTCAGTTGAACCTATAACTTTCGACGCAGAGTAAAAAATTTATATCTAAAAATTCATTAGAATTGCAAAAAAATATATATATATATGAACCTATAACTTTTAAATGATAATGGGTGCAATATTGAAAACCTTAAAAGTTGAAACCATAGGGTTTAAATCCTAGGATCCGCCTCTGGATAATCCCATAATTTTGTTATAAATTATATTCTGATTTTAGCAAACACTCACAATCAAATACCGAACAAATTTAGTCACAAATTTATATTGGGATAACCCCTAATCCCTGTAACCAAGCAGCCCCCAACACTAGTTGTATTTTATCATATGACTGATCCGTGTAAAGAAAAATGTGAATAGAAGATCATACTCTTAAAATGAAGGAGAAAGAAAAAGAAAGACCGAAAAGGAAATAATAGAGTTTTCCATGAAGATAACTGCATGTAGTAGAATTTCAAGATGCTTGACGATCATGCCTAACTATGCCTTATAAAAAAGATTAAGCGTCGTTGTAAATATAATCTGATTTACAAGTCCGAAATAGAATTCCACAGGGAATCAATGTAGTAATCACAACTTTTAGTTTCGCAAGAATCCAAGTAATCAACTTCCAAAAATATTGAACAAAAAATTGAGTGTTTACTAACTAACAACAAGGAAATAAAAAAGTTGTTATTTTACTACTAACAAAACTAATTTAGACAAGATTGGAAAAGTCTAGGGTTACGATTTCCCTTCTTGTCGGAATCCTCTATGTTACGTTTTCTATAAATTCGCCTAGATACTCTCTACCGATCATGAGCATTTTAGGTGTCGTAATTCTCTTCCCAGCAGATTCAACAATTTACTAAACGGATTCTTCCGAACTACGCTAGCTAGCATTAGTTTACCGCTCACTAAGATCGTACCAAGGTTTTGTTATTCCTAATCCCACCGTTAAACCATTTGCATTGATCCCTCATATATGTTAGGAGTGGTGTTGTTCAACGACTACCTATAAATTCAATAGCAAATTTATATTAAACGCAACAAAAATTCATCCTCCAAGAGGTTCCATCAAACCCTAAAATAAAGAGTTTAGCTACTCATAATTGTTTTCACAATCACAATATAAGAATTCATCATCAATGATAAAAGGGGAAGAAGAAAGATAAAAACTCATTTCCGAATTTTTCGTCTTGCTCCTTGCATGTTCTTGCCTTCCCAGTTCTTCTAAAAACCAAGATACCTCTTTTTGGGCGAGCTGGGCTTCATATAGGTTAAGGAAAGTCGCTCTGGAATTACAATATTAGCCCTGAAATAATTTTTCTCGGAAGGACGTTCGCGGCCGCACACCTAGGCAGGCAGGTGACTCCGCATCTGGTTGCGCACTTTAGCCAATTTCTGCCTGACTTGCGCGGCCCAATTCGCGGTCGCGCACCTAGGCAATTTTTTGCACTCTTCTTCATTCTTCTTTTTAAGTGAACTAACCTCCTTCGATCCTCGAACGAACTCCCATTTACTCCATAAATTTTTATTTGGCTTTCAACGTTCCATATTAGCTCAAAACGCTCCTTAACTTCCTTGTAGCCCCGAATTGCTCCTACAAAGTATAAAATATTTAATCAGAGCAGTTTACTATCATTTAACGCTCAAACATCAGTAAAGTGCAGCTAATTCAAAATACAAATAGTGGCCAAAATACATAGTGACAGCCTACTATCACTTGAAATAATTTTTAAATAAACCCAAAAAAAAATTGAAAAAAACAAAGCAATTATTAAATGTAGGAATATTTGAGAAGAGTAAGACTTGTTATTTCAACCATCTCTGCCGACTAGATAATTGTACACGCTTTTGACATTAATCATCACTGAATGTCAGAAGCTTGTACAACTAAATAATTATCTTTGCTTCCTGTTTTCTTACTCTATGTCAATCTTATGTTGGGTTGGTTCGAATTTTATTATTATCAAACCAAATCAATTATATCGGATTGTTAAATTTAAAGATCAAACTAAACCAATAAAGCTCATGTTTTTCATTCTCTGTTTTTTTTCGAATTTTTGGGTTATTTGTATTTTTTCGGATTTTTTTCCGGTAAAATCTTCGTAAAATAAAACATATAACGTATGCTCAAAATATTTTTTTAATCCTAGTAAGATACAATTATATGAAGTATTTTTCAAAAAAATAATATAAAATATGAGATATGTCATGACATTATCCTAAAATATTCAACAATAAAAAGACAATAAAATTAGTAAATTAAATATTGCTAATTAAAAAGCCATAATAAAAATAAATATAATCTAAAATTACTAAGTCATCTTAAAATAAATAGACTAACAAGGGAGTATTAATTACATGACTAAACGTTAAAGAAAAATAAAAATAAGTTATGCACTTTTATCTAAATTATTGCAAAACAAATAGATATTCAATACATTTTCGTTCGTAATATTAAATTGAATGTCTTTTGTTAACGTTAGTATTGATTTGATTTTGGTTTGGGCTTTTGTTAGCTTTATTTAATTTACTAATATTAATGACTAAGCATTTAAAAGTTTTAAGTCCAGCCTTAAAATAATACCTTAAAAGATAAAATTATAAAAAAATTTAAGAAATATTTATAATTACATCACAATAAGTACATTTATATATTAAATATATCTAAAATTTCTATATATATAATGTCGGGTTGGTTTGGTTTCGATTTGACTTTCTTTAGTTAAAACCAAACCAAACTAATTATGGTCGGGTTTTTTTTCCAACACCAAACGAAATAACCAAACCATAGTCGGGGTTTTTTTTCGGTTTGACTCGAATTATCGGGTTGGTGCGGTTTGTCGGTTTCCTTTGTACACCCCTACTACCAATAACTCCAATTCTTTTTATTCTACAACATTTCTTGGTCATCAAACTTTTATTAGCCAATAAGTTAATCATGTTTTATCTTTTTTTTAAAAAAAAAAAATCTTGTATTGGCTCATAAAAGTAAACGAATAAAATTTCAATTTTTTCGAAGTCCCAAATGTCAAATTCCTTTTATTGACTTAATGTAAGTATTTAATACGAGTAATTTTTTGTCCCTCGGATTACGTCATATATGGGAGATGAAACCATTGCTTACTTGGCAAATAAAATAATAAGAATCACATTAGTTGAGTTGATTCTCAAGTTGTATCTAACTCCAATAAATATTATTTTTCCAATAATTCCGATGAGTTACATTGATACATTTAGTATCTCCAATTAGTACTTTAACTGATTATTATTTGGAGAATAATAAACCGACGTGGAAGCAGCGCTTCTGAAGCAAACTCATGTGCCAAGTCCCAGCTCTTTCTCGCGATGTGTTTTTCTTAGTTCTTTTTTAATCAATCAGTTGGAATTTGATGTAAAAAGTACTTATATATATATATATATATATATATATATATATATATATATATATATATATATATATATATATATATATATATATATATATATATATATATATTGTGAGCACTCTTTCATACTTAATCAGAGATTTCAGGTTCAAACTATGAATATAGAGTCGTGTTAGATTCTAGCTAACAAGAGAGATACAGAGAAATGAAGAGGAAGAGAAATTTAATTTGTATTGTCTTGGAGAGAGAGACGTTCAATACAATGTCTTATAGCGCTAATGTACACTAACAAACTGACAGCACATAGATAGCAGTCAATTAATCCAACTAACTACTTAACTGATATTGTAACCAACTCAAAGACCTCTTATACTTCTATTGTATACATTTTAGTACCCTATATCCCAAGACTCCCCCTCAAGGTAGAGAGTGGAATGCATTGAATACTCCTACCTTGGAAAGAAAGGAACAGTGTTGAGCAACACTAAGTCCTTTTGTCATAGTGTTAGCTAACTTAAGCTTTGTTGAAATACGATAAGGTGCGAACAGCCTATTTTTTATTTTCTCCCGGACAAAATGACAATCTATCTCGATGTGTTTTGTTCTCTCATAAAAGATAGAATTTGCTGCAATTTCGAGAACAACTTTGTTATCACAATAAATGTCAATTGGTTGATGCACCACGACATTCAATTCTTGCAATAATCCAACTAGCCAAGTAACCTCAGTTGCTACTGCTACAAGACTTCTATATTCAGCTTCAGCTGAGCTAAGGCTCACTGTCTTTTGCTTCTTGGACTTCCAAAATAGTAAGGAGTCTCCTGGTTATATAACATATTTAGTAATCGACCTATGAGTATTTGGGCATGCTGCCTAATTAGAATCATAGTAGGCAGAGAGATGACAGATAGGACCCCTTTTGAGAAAGATACCTAGTCCAAGTGAGTCTTTGATATATCTGACTACTCTAAGTGCAGCATCTAAGTGAGACTGTTAGGATGTTTCATGAACTGACTTAACACTTGCACAGCAAAGCAAATATCAGGTCGTGTGAGGGTCAAATAAAGCAATTTACCTACTAACCTTCGATAACTTGCTATATACTTCAATTCTTCATCTCTATTGTGTCCTACATGTTTGTCATATTCTGTGGTAGTTAGTTTCTAATTTAGCTCAATAGGAGTAGAGGAAGGTTTTGCTGCAGCTAGCCCCATTGTGGAAATCAACTCTAGTGCATATTTTCTCTAGTTTAACAACAAACCCTTATTTAACCTTATCACTTCTATGCCTAAGAATTATATGAGTTTCCCCAAATCCTTGACTTTAAATTTGGTGTGCATTGTACTCTTGGCTCTTCCACAAGGGATTTCTACCCGTGATTAAGAGATCATCAACATACACTAAGATAACAACAATGTCCTGTGTTGTCTGCTTACTGAATAAAGAGTGATCATATACACTCTATTGATATCCTACTCCTACTAATGCATCTGTGAGCTTAATGTTCCATTGTCTTGAAGCCTGTTTCAGGCCATAGAATGATTTCAATAATCTGTAAGCTTTATTCTCCCCCTAGCTTTGGAAACCCTGTGGTAAGACCATGTATACTTCCTCATATAGGTCATCTTGTAGGAATGCATTGTTGACCTCCATTTGGTAGAAGATCCATCCCTTTGAGACTGCTATGCTAAGGACAATTCTCACAGTTACCATTTTGGCAACTAGTGAGAATGTCTTATGATAGTCCAACCCTCTTGTTGAGTGCATCCTTTTGCTATCAGTCGTGCCTTAAACCTCTCAAGCTCCCCATTTGGCTTAAGGAGTATATCACCACTGTTAAGACACATACTAATAATACTTACTCCATTTCTAATGTTGTTGAGAATAGTAAGAGTGGAGTAGGGTAGTATTGTGTAAACTAACTTAAAGTCATGGGTGCATTTGTCATTTGTAGAACTTAGTAACCATCTTGGTGGTTAGTCGGTATATTAGTTTTATAACAGTGTTTTAGGAAGTAAAATGTACAGATTTTCATTTCCTCTTCTCTGAATAAGAAGATGAAGCTCTTAGCTCAATCCTCCATGAATGATTTTCTTCACTAAATTTGCCATGGTATCAGAGCAATCGACCATAAGTATGGTTGTTTAGAGTAATTCCTGCTAGTTGGATCTTCATCGGAGTATTGTTGACAAAGTTCAGCCATGGTAACCATCGACAATGACCAGAAAAATTAAGTCACAATCATCCACTTTTTCTCAATTCAATCGACGATTCGGGAGTTGTGTTGATTTCTCTTCAGCTACGAGGACCAGAAAACTATTCCGTATGGAGTCGAGTGATGAGGATTGCAATCCTAGGCCGGAACAAGCTAGGGTTCATCGACGGGAGTTGTAAAAAGGAAAGTTTTTGTACAAATCTCGTAGACCTTTGGGAGCGATGCAACACAATCGTTTTGTCATGGATTATGAATTGTGTTTCACCAGAATTACTTAGTGGTATCGTTTATTCTTCGAACGCCAGTGAAGTTTGGAAGGACTTGAAAGAGCGATTTGAAAAGATAGATTGCTCGAGAATATTTCAAATTCATAGAGAAATTGCAAAGATTAATCAAGGTACTGACTCGATATCTTCATATATTCTCAAAAATACGAGTACTCTGGGCAGAATTTGATAGTTTGGCCCCAGCCTGGGGATGTACTTGTGCAAAAACTGGTGAATCTGTGACCTTTATGGAACGTTTGAAGCTGCTACAATTTCTGATGGGACTTAATGAATCGTATGAACAAGCTCGTAGCCAAATACTTATGATGATTCTAGTACCTACGGTAAATAAGGCTTACTCAATGTTGATGGAACGTGAGAGTCAAAGGGCTATGTCCAATCCTCATGATTCAACTGAAAGAAATGAAGTTGCTGCACTAATGTCCACTAGGACTACTGGTGGTCAGTTTCGACCTAAGAAGAATTATAATCTCCAATATGATTTTTGCAAAATGAAAGGGCACACTAGGGAGAATTGTTATAAAATAGTAGGATATCCAACAGACTTCAAGTTTAAAGGGAGAGGAGGATATGGTTCAGCTAACTCTGCAATGTTGGGAGAAGGTGACTCACAGATGCAGGGGAACAGGAATGTACAAAACATACATGCTGAGAAGGGGAACTCCTCAGGATATGGGATGGGACCTATGTTCACAGAGGAGCAATTTAATCAGATTCTGAGGCTACTCAATAAAGAAGAGATGTAGGAGACCGCAACCAACATGGCAGGTATATCTCATTCCACTTTCTACTTAGTAGATAAAGGAGGTTGTACCCATGAGTGGATCATAGATACATGTGCGACTGATCACATGACCTCAAAGTTTAGCTCACTTTTTGAGTTATACAATATAACATCTCAAGATGAAAAAACAGTGCAACTACCTAATGGAACTAAAGCAAGAGTTTCATATATTGGTAAATGCAAGATAGGAGAAGGACAAGAGATTAAGAATGTTCTGTACATTCCAGATTTTAAGTATAGCTTATTGTCTGTGTCTAAGCTAACTAGAGAACTAAGATGCATGGTTGTATTCTTTCCTGGTTTTTGTGTACTATAGGACCTCTTCACCGGGAAGCTGAAGGGGATTAGTAGAGAAACTAATGGGCTCTATCTGTTGACTTCTGCAACTCCAAATAAAGTACAAGAGTTAATTCCAAAGTCCATGAATGTGCAATGGATCAAAACACCTTACAGCTCTGGCACAAAAGGATGGGCTACCCATCACCAAAGGTTATGAAACATATGCTAAATGTCAATGAACAATTATGTAGAAATGTAGTAAGCAGTTGTGATCTTTGCCCTTTGGCTAAGCAGGCAAAATTGCTTTTTCCTATTAGTAGAGATAGAGTAGAAAATATGTTTGAACTGTTATATATGGATGTATGGGGACCATTTCGAGTTGCAACACATGATGGAAATAAATACTTCTTAACAATAGTGGATGACTATTCTAGAGTAACATAGATTTATTTGTTAAAGTTGAAGTCTGGTGTAATTGTGGTCATTAGAAATTTTCTTTTGATGGCTCAAACACAGTTTGACATTAAGGTTAAAATGATTAGAACAGACAATGGAACAGAGTTTATCAACTCTGAGTGTGAAAGCATGTTCAGTAAGTTTGGGATAGTTCATCAGAAATCTTGTCCATACACACCCCAACAAAATGGGGTGGTAGAAAAAAAACACAGACATATATTGGAGGTAGCTAGGGCATTTAGATTTCAAGGACACATCCCATTAAAATTTTGGGATAAATGTGTGTTGTTAGTTGTCTACTTGATCAACAGGATGCCTACTCAGTACTTGCAGGGAAGTCTCCTTATGAATTGTTTCATAAGAAAAGTCCATCTATGAAACATATGAGGGTTCTAGGATCTCTTTGCTATGCTACTCCATCAGTTATTGGTGACAAATTCCAACCAAGAGCTGTAAGAAGTGTTCTAATGGGGTATTCAGCTGTACAAAAGGGATACTTATTATTTGATTTAACTCACAAAAGGTTCTTTGTTAGCAGGAATGTGACTTTCAGGGAATCAGTGTTTCCTTTCAAAGACCTGTAGACTACAAGACTTGTAATGTTTCAGGCTGATCTCTACTTGATCAATCAGGATGTGCCTGCTCCAGTCATCACTGATCCTACAAATATAATTGATCCTCAAATTGATGACCAAAGCACAGAACAAGGAGGTGTCATGGAGGATCGTCACTCAGGAGAGGCTTCTTCAAGTGGACTTGAAGATATGAGTCCTGAAATAACAAATGAAGATGTTGATATGCCTAGGAATCCAAATATGAACCAAGATGTTGTAACCATTGACCACAGTCATGAAACAGTTGCAGTTCCTCTGAGAAAGTCAGCTAGAGACAAAGTACCTCCATTATGGATACATGACTATGTGACTGCTCATGCCAGTAGCTCATGTTCCTATCCTTTGAGCAATTACTTGAGTTACAGCAGTCTGTCACAACATTATCAGGCCAGTCTGGCAGCATTTTCTACAACAGTTGAACCTGCATCCTTTGATGAAGCTTGCAAAGATCCCAAGTGGGTAGATGCCATGAAGGCTGGGCTCACTGCTCTTAGGGACAACAAAACCTTGGAGATTTGTTCCTTTACCACCATGAAAGAGAGCCATTGGTTGCAAATGGGTATATAAGATCAAGTACAAGGCAGATGGTGCAGTTGAGAGGTACAACGCAAGACTAGTGACAAAGGGTTACAACCAGAGGGAAGGTCTCGATTATCAGGACACTTTTTCACCAGTTGTGAAGATGGTGACAGTGAGGATAATATTATCCATTGCAGCAGCTCAAAACTGGCATATCCATCAAATGGATGTTTATAATGCCTTCTTGTAAGGAGACCTCCATGATGAAGTCTACATGCAACTTCCTCAAGGTTTTCACAGCAAGGGGGAGACAGGCTTAGTGTGTAAGCTTGTCAAGTCCTTATATGGGCTTAAGTAAGCAACTAGACAGTGAAATGTGAAGCTGGTAGATGCATTGGTGAAGTCTGGCTTTCTACAAAGCCAATTGGATCACTCCTTATTCATCAAGAAGGTAGGATCCAAAATTGTTGTTGTACTAGTATATGTTGATGACTTACTTATCACTGGGAAATGATACTGAGTTGGTATGTGACACCAAGGGTGCATTGTGACAAGCTTTTAGAATAAAGGATCTGGGGTAGCTGAAGTTCTTCTTGGGGATAGAATTTGCAAAGTCTAGGCATGGAATACTGATGAACCAGAGGAAGTATGCACTGCAGCTTATTTCAGACTAAGGCTTAGGGGGGAGCAAAATCTGCCTGGACTTCTTTGGAAAGCAATAAGAAGTTGACCAGTGTAGAATATGATGACCATGTTAGACTCAAGAGTGATGCACCACTAGATGATGTAGGATCCTATCAAAGATTAATAGGGAAGTTGTTGTATCTTACAATGACTAGGCCAGATATAAGTTTTGATGTTCAAACCTTGAGCCAATTCCTGTAGCACCCAAAGAGATCTCACATGGAAGCAGCCATGAGAATTGTTAGATATATCAAGAGAGAACCTGGACTGGAGGTGTTATTGTCAAGCAAACCAGCAGAAGAAATAAAGGCATATTGTGATGCAGATTGGGCTTCCTATCCAAACACTAGGAGATCAGTGACAGGATACTTAGTGAAATATGGGGAATCTTTGATATCCTGGAAGTCTAAGAAGAAAACTACAGTGTACATTGATATCCTGGAAGTCTAAGAAGAAAACTACAGTGTACAAGAGCTCAGCTGAGGCTGAGTACAGAAGCATGGCTTCAGTTATGTCAGAAATAACATGGGTGATTAGGTTATACAAAGAACTGTGGATAGAGTTGAAGCTGCTAGTTAATTTGTCATGTGATAACAAAGCAACAATCCAGATTGCTGAGAATCCAGTCTATCATGAACGAACCAAACATATTGAGATAGACTGCCATTTCATAAGGGAGAAAGTGCAGAAAGGAGATGTAATGCCACAGTATATACAATCTGAAGAACAACAAGCAGATATTTTGACCAAGGGGCTTGGAAGGCAGCACCATGAATATCTAGTGTCCAAGCTGGGTTTGTTAAATGTATTCACACCCTCCAGCTTGAGGGGAATTGTTAAGAATAGTAAGAGTGGAGTAGGGTAGTATTGTGTAAACTAACTTAAAGTCATGGGTGCATTTGTCATTTGTGGAACTTAGTAACCAACTTAGTGGTTAGTCGGTAGATTAGTTTTATAACAGTGTTTTAGGAAGTAAAATGTACAGATTTTCATTTCCTCTTCTCTGAATAAGAAGATGAAGCTCTTAGCTCAATCCTCCATGAATGATTTCCTTCACTAAATTTGACAAATGCCATCTCCTATGATAACTTATCTCCTGCATATCTGTCTCATCTTAGAATAGTAACTAGTAACTGAGTCAGTTCCCTATCTCAAGGTCGCAATAGCAATCCAAAGATGATAGATTCTCGTTAGATTTGACCTATCAAATCTCTCCTGAAAATCAGCCCACACCTTCTTTGAAGTTGATGCATACACGATGCTAGGCATCAATTCATTTGAAAAAGTACTACCAATCCATGAGAGAACAGTTGTGTTGCACTTCTCCCACTGCTCTGCTAATTCACCTTTATACATATTTTTTACACAAGATTCATTCACAAATTCAAGTTTGCTCTTTCCTCGGAGCACCACCTAGTTTTCTGGACCTGTGAGCTTGAGCGGAATTAAGTCGAGTCATGGACCATCTGAAGTTTGCAAAAATAATGAATGATTATGATCTAGTGAACTGATTGAAATTA
>MU702059.1:116694-128205 GCA_026770625.1 Nicotiana glauca | reverse complement strand
GGGGGGGGGGTTCTATCACGTAGCATTTAGCCGATTGGAGTGTGGCGCCTGTATTTTCTTTTCCTTAATTTTTCCAAAAGTTTCGCTTTTTCTGTTTATTATTTAAGCATTCAGATCAACCACATATAACTTGTATACAAACAATCATAAACATAATAATTCAAACGACTGGTTGGAGTTGCCACTGCCACCAATCAATAATTAATAATTAATAATTTTTTTGTTTAATTAATTAGATGCAACCCAACTTATAATTTATTAGCTGTACAAATGTGAGATCAACTGATCATTTCCTGTGACATCAACAGATATGCAAGACCTCTGTTAGGTATCAAATTTGGTCGTGTTAGATAGTATTTTGAAATGGAATTAGATATAGGTAGATTATAATTATTATTTTTTATTCTAGCCAAAGAATTTTAAAAATAAATTTTATTTTACTTTAAATTTCATTGTTAAAAACTCAAAACTGAGGTTGTGAACAATAAACCTAATTATTGGGGAAGAAAAGCCTTCTGGATACTAAAGAATAAGTTTTATTGTAATTGTAGCATTTTCAATGTCATTTAAGATAAATATCTAATAAATCGGAAATCATTTGTAAATTAGAAATAATAATTGAGAATGTGGAGATTTGCCATATTTTCTAGCATGATATTAGTTAAATTCTCACAAGTAGAAGATAAGTCTTAAAAATATGGGAAAGAATAGAAAACCAACTAGATTGATTTGGTACGACATTTAGAAAATTAACAGTGATTAGGTGGGTAGAGCTAACTTTAATATTGGAATTAGTCAATTGTCACAACATAAATACATAGTTACTTAGTCAAGAGACTTAACTATTTTGCTCCATTAAGTTACAGGTATTTGGTTTAGAAAGTGGACACTCGATTTAAGATTGAAGAAGTCTATAGGATTTCAGTTATATACGCTGATAGTGTAAATTTTTTTTGTTTCAAAATATTATTAGTGAATTTTATTTTTTAATTAAATTAATAACAACGATTATGTGTATTCTCACAAGTGGGGTTTGGGGGATAAGATATACGCAACCTTACCCCTACCCTGGTCGAGCAGAGAGGCGTTTTCGATAGACCCTCAGCGAAAGAAAAGTTGAAAGAAGCTTAGATAGCAAGTAATACAATAGAAGATGTGTAGTAATATTCATCTAAGGATAAAACAATACCATACTAACACGAATACTACTGAACGAAGGAAGACAAAGGGAAACACTCGACTACCTAATAATTTTCTACCCTAATACTCAACCTCCACATCATCCTATCAAGAGTCACGTCTTCGGTTAGCTTAAGTTGTGCCATGTCCGCTTGATCACCTCTCCTCAAGACTTCTTTGGTCTACCACTACCCTTCCTCTGACCCCCAAGGACAACCTCTCACACCTCCTGACTAGGACATCTGTATTTCTCCTTTTAACATGCCCGAACCATCGAAGTCTCGCCTCTCTCATCTTATTTTCCACGGAGGCCACTCCCACATTGTCCTTAATAACTTCCTTCCTAATTTTTAATTAAAATTACATACTATTTTTATTAAATTATCAATTAATGCTTATTGAGAGATTTACTTGTAATTATCTAATGAGTGATCTGATTATGTTAATATCTTTTTATAGTGTCAATACATAAAACTTAAGCTCTTTGCTATATATTAGGAGTAGTTTTAATTTGTTAGTTGTATTGAGATAATCCAATATAAATTTCCGCAGAAGGTAATACTCATGTGTTTAATTGGCCACGACAACAACTATCCAGTAAAATCCCACATAGTGGGGTCTGGGGAGGGTAATGTGTACGCAGACCTTACCCCTGCTCCGATAGGGACAGAGAGGCTTTTTACGATAGACCCTCGTCTCAGAAAGACGAAAATAAAGTAAAAACAAGAGGAGAGAATTCATTAGTAACTCCAGTAGAAACCGTAATAGTAACAAAAACATAAAAATCGAAAGATGAATGACATTCAATAACAGTAACCATAATCTAAAGCCCGATACTAAGACAAACAACAAAAATAGTGTGGGTCCAACGTAAACGCAACCAAAATAACCCTTACTACATTAGCTGTCCAGTTCTTCATAAATTCTGTTTCCCCATATATGGTTTAAAATTAAATGGAGCAGACTTTTAAACCATATTGAACGAAAACAATTTGCATAAAAGGTCAAATATTAATGATCATTTGCGCCGGCTGCCTAACACACACAACTCTCTCAGTCGTTGCTTTTTGAGGAAGTGCATGATTAGCCACTAATAATAGATATATTTACTTTTAAGCCATCGTTTAAAATGTCATTCGTCTTTAGCCATTGCTTTAATAAACTTTAACTGCTCGGACGAAAATACCCTTCTGCTCACGTCCTTAACTTCAAGAATACATGTCCTTAACTTTTGAACTTGGAACTCAAACTTCAGGACTACATGTCCTTAACGTTTGAACTTGGAACTCTAAGTTCAGGACTTCAAGGCTACATGTCCTTAACTTTTGAACTTGGAACTCAAACTTCAAGATCAAACGTCCTTAACTTTTGAACTTGTAACTGTAAATTAAGGACTGCTTGTCCTTAACTTTTGAACGTGTAACTGTAAGTTAAGGATTGTCTGTTCTTAACTTTTGAACTTGGAAATCAAAGTTAAGGAACTATTGTCCTTAACTTTTGAACTTGTAACTGTAAGTTAAGAACTGTCTGTCCTTAATTTTTGAACTTGTAACTATAAGTTAAGGATTACATGTCCTTAACTTTAGAACTTGTAACTGTAAGTTAATGACTGTTTGTCCTTAACTTTTAAACTTGTGTCCTTAACTATTGAACTTAACGTTAGGACTTCAAGACTACATTTCCTTAACTTTTTAACTTGAAACTCTAAGTTCAGGACCAAGTGTCCTTAACTTGTGAGCTTATTACTATAAGTTCAGGACTAATTGTTTCTAATTTATGAGCTTGTAACTATAAGTTAAGGACTACATGTCTTTAACTATTCCGATAACCTCCCTACTTCGACGACCCTCCTCCATTTTTTCAAACAACTTGCAGCTCCCACTCTCTCTTCTTCACACTCACTTTTTTAAGCTACATACCTATTTTTCATCAATCTTTGCTAGTCTGTTATGTTGAAGAATTCCGGTCTTCAAATGCGATTCAGTATCAAAGAAATTTGATTTTATTTTATTCTCATTACTTGTGGCACGAAAAATAGAGTATTCTACATAATTGCAGGAGTAAACTTTAATTTCGGCATTCTTTTTCTTTGGGTAAGAAAACATGAACATGAACCACGAAACAATAACACAATGGCTAAAAGAGAAAACAAAGTGAGACAGTAGCAACGCTTTCTTCGGAGGAATCTCATTTGGAGGCTAAATTTGTCTTACGCGAATCACAACCATGACAATGAAGACGATAGCAAATCCCGCCGATCATGAAAATTTAGAAAGGGTAACACCTTCTTTTCATATTAATTTTAATAGACTAGTGACTACTTTTGCTCAGCATTAAAAATACTGGATAAAAAGTAAATATCACTTTAAAAAGTGACTACCCCACACAATTTTTACTTTGTTTTACTTTAAGTAATGGATAGACTTTATTCAAAAAGTTATGGCCCGATTAAATCTGAATTCGTATCAGGAAATCTAGCGGTGAATTTAGGTCAT
The DNA here is from genome assembly GCA_026770625.1 of Nicotiana glauca. NCBI lineage: Eukaryota > Viridiplantae > Streptophyta > Magnoliopsida > Solanales > Solanaceae > Nicotiana > Nicotiana glauca. Next base: position 124,531 of record MU702059.1, on the reverse strand, counting down.
TTTACGGCATACGTAAACCCATGGTATTTTTATTGTATTAGGTATTTTATGTATATATTTCGTAAAATTAATCAAATATTATCTATTGGGCTCCATGTTCCAAAAAAAAAAAAAACAGAATGATGCACCTGGTTGAATGCTGAGCCATTTATCCAAAGAATATGGATCGATTCGCACTTAGGACTTCTTTTTTCTCACTTTTTCATTGGTGCATCCATGTTCTACAAATTCTAAATCCGCCGGTGAGAAAATCACACATTGAAAAATAAAGCATTTTCTGATTCTATACCTAAAGCTCGAACCTAAAATGCTCGTTAAGGAATAAGGACAAAGGATTTATCACTATACCACAACTTAGGGGTGGCAAACGGGCAAGCCGGGTCGGATATAAGCGGGTCAAAACGGATAATTTAAAAAATGTATAAATTATCCGACCCAACTCATATTTAAGACGAATAAAAACGGATTTATCCGGCGGATAATATGGATATCCATATTATCCATTTGGTTAACCATTTTCTAAGTGGATAATATGGTTCTTTATCCATATTCCACCCATTTTTAAATGGTTTATTATCGAACCCATTTTTTGATGTATAATATGGGTGGATAACTATTTTCTTTTAATCATTTGCCACATCTACCACAACTCTTGTGACGACCCGGCCCGTCGTCACATGAGTTATCGCCCCGTTTTGCCCATATTATGTTGCTCTATGTTTCAATATCAGTATTTGAGTTGATCGAGTGGAATTGGATTGGTTTTAGTTGGAACGGTTTTAGTTGGAAATGAGGCACTTAGCCTCTTAGAGGGGAGTTTGTTTTGGAAAAGTCAATCGGAAGTTGACTATACAGTTAGAGGGCTCGGATGTGAATTCCGATGGTTCGGTTAGCTTCGGGGGATGATTTGTGACTTAGGAGTGCGATCGGAATTGAATTTGGAGGTCCGGTGTAGAATTAGGCTTGAATTGGCGAAGTTTGAATTTTGGCGGATTCCGATTGATAGGTGAGATTTTGATCCGAGGGTCCGAATGGAATTCCGAGAGTTGTTGTAGCTTCGTTAGGTGATTTTGGATATGTGTGCAAAATTTCAGGTCATTCAGACGTCGTTTGGTCGGGTTTTTGATCGAATGTGTGTTTCGAAAGTTTTAAAGGAACTTAAGCTTGAATCCGTGGTGAATTGATGATTTTAATGTTGTTTGACGTGTTTTGATGATTGGAACAAGTTCGTATGATGTTTTGGGTTATGTTGGTGTTTTCGGTTGAGGTCCCGGGGGCCTCGGGATGAGTTCGGGTGGTTGAACGAGAGAAGTTGAAGTTTGGAAGTTTGTTGGTTTTTGTTGCAGCAGATGTTTCCGCATCTGCGGAAAACAGACCGCAGATGCAGCTTCGCGGAAGCGGAAGAAGCTCCGCAGGTGCGGTTTTGGGGCTTTGGCATTTTTCCGCGGAAGCGGACTAAGTTCCGCATAAGCGGTCACCGTAGAAGCGGTTATGGACCGCAGAAGCGGTCGTGGGCGACTTAAGGAAAACCGCAGATGCGGTGGGAAAGCCGCAGAAGCGGTAACCGCAGAATCAGTAAAATTGTCGCAGAAGCGAAAAGGACTGGGCAGAACCATTTAATTTAACCTTCGCGAATTTTAGAAATAACTCAACATTTTCATTTCAGACTAAGGAGATTTTGGGCGATTTTGAAGAGAGTTTCGAGGGCTTTCATCAGGTATGGATTCTTGGACTTAGAATACGTTATTATGGTGTAAAATCATGGATTAACACTGAAAACCCAAAGAATAAAGGTTAAAAATGGAGGTTAGGGCTTCAGTTTTATTTTTGAAATGAGAATTCAGGATTTGAGGGAGCATTTGGACTCCGATTTTGATGTATTTTATATGTACGGACTCGTGGTGAGACGAGGAATCCAGTGATGTAAATTTCGTAATTTTTCAAGAAGTGGGCCCGGAGCTCGGGTTTTGCCAACTTCGAGATTTTTGGTATTTTTTCGAGTTCTTTTGATTGAGTTATGTTTCTTTAGCCTATTGTAATGTATTTGTTGTGGTTTTGGCCAGATTCGACGCGCGAGGAGGTGGATTCGAGAGGAAAAGGCATAGCGGACTAGTCTTGTGGCCGGTTTGAGGTGAGTAATAGATGTAGATGATGACCTGAGGGTTTGAAACCCCGACATATCATACGGTGACGCTATATTGAGGCGAGACACGTACTCTATGGCTAGTGCGGGGTCGTTTGTGATTGAGGACTATGGCTTAGCCCGTCCGAGTGATGTTCATACTGTGTTATTGACTAGAAATTGATTGGTAAGCATCCTACTTGGATTGCTATGAGCATATTTGGGCTGTGTGTCGATTATTTGGATCCCTTAGGGATTATTATCACTGTTTCCATGATGCTTAGCATGTTTTCATGATATCAGTCCTGAGTTAATCACTGTCTCGAAATGATTAATAAATTTCTAAAGTTTTAAACACTTAATCTACAATTCCTAATAATTGGAACTGAAAATAATAAACTTGACTGTGCCTGTGTGGCTTATATGTATATATCTGGACTGAGTGTGGATCGGGTTGTACGCCGCAGCGAATGCTACGATGATATTGCGTTTGGGATGTAGGAGCCCCTCCGGAGTCTGAACCCCACAGTAAGCGCGGGTACCCAAATGGATCGGGCTGCGCGCCGCAGCAGTTATGTGCATTGCATTGCATTCATGCATCGATATCTATCTGTTTTACCTGTCATTACTTGTTGTTGTTCCACCGGTAGATGTGTAGAATTATTGATTATAGCTTTGCATTGTTATATTTCGGGATTTCTTACCGTCAGCCATTATATATGTCTATTACCACTGAGTTGGAAGTACTCACTTTACTCCCTGCACCATGTGTGCAAATTCAGGTGTCCCGGGAGCATAGTCGAGTTATATGCTCTTCCAGACAGGAGGGACGCCATGCGTCAGATGCTGTTATCACACGTATTATCTCAGTCTGCCACAGGGATGCTTCTGTTTTGTTTGATCCCGGATCTACATACTCTTATGTGTCTTCATATTTTGCTCATCACCTGGGTACGGCCCGTGGTTGTCTTGCCTTGCCTGTGCATGTATCTACCCTGGTGGATGATACTATTATTGTGGATCATGTATATCGATCTTGTCTGGTGTCTATTGGGGGTCTGGAGTCCCGAGTTGACTTGTTGTTGTTGGGTATGGTAGATTTTGACGTGATTCTGGGTATGGATTGGCTATCTCCGTACCATGCTATTCTGGACTGTCATGCCAAGACAGTTACGTTGGCTATTCCGGGTGTTCCGAGGATTGAGTGGCGAGGCATGACCGACTATGTTCCTAGCAGGGTGATTTCCTTCCTAAAGGCCCTGCGGATGGTTGGGAAAGGTTATTTATCATACTTGGCTTTTATGAGAGATGTTGGAGCTGAGGCTCCTAGTCTTGATTCTGTGCCCGTTGTGAGGGATTTCCCAGATGTGTTTCCAGCAGACCTACCGGGCATGCCGTCGGACAGAAACATTGATTTCGGTATTGATCTGGTACCGGGCACTCAGCCTATCTCTATTCCTCCCTATCGTATGGCACCGGCTGAGTTAAAGGAATTGAAGGAACAGCTTCAGGAACTCCTAGATAAGGGGTTCATTCGTCCTAGTGTGTCGCACCAGCTCCATATTATGTGGTTCCAGTTATGCCGGACGACGAGCAGTGTCGACTAGAGAGGTTCGGTAGACTCCAGCCTCCGACGTTCAGTGGTACTGAGGGCGAGGATGCCCAGGGATTTCTAGACAAGTGTCAGCGTATGCTTCGCACTGCAGGGATTTTGGAGTCGAGTGGATTGGCTTTTACTACCTTCCAGTTCTCAGGGGCTGCATTTACATGGTGGGAGGAGTTCGAGAGGCTGCAGAACCTTTAGGAAACACTTCACATTCTTGAAACTCTTGTCGTGCGGCTTTGTTGATCTGAGAACTAAACTTCTATATTCTATTCTCTCGCAGATGGCGAGAACCCGTGCTACCGAACGTGGCAGACGACCACCATTTCCACCCACTAGAGGCCGTGAACGCGGCCGTGGTCGTGGTCGTGGTCGAGGCAGAGCAGCAGGGGCAGAACCTCCGGAGTCTGAACACCCACAGTGAGCGCGGGTACCCAAATGTATCGAGTTGTGCGCCGCAGCGGTCATGTGCATTGCATTGCATTGCATTCATGCATCGATATCTATCTGTTTTACTTGTCATTACTTGTTGTTGTTCCACCGGTAAATGTGTAGAATTATTGATTATAGCTTTGCATTGTTATATTTCGGGATTTCTTACTGTCAGCCATTATATATGTCTATTACCACTGAGTTGGAAGTACTCACTTTACTCCCTGCTCCATGTGTGCGGATTCAGGTGTCCCGGGAGCATAGTCGAGCTATTTGCTGCTTTCAGAGTTTTTTCCAGGAGTTGTCGAGGTAGCTGCCTGACGTCCACAGGACCCGACTCCTCCCCTTATCCCTTTTATCTTTTCGCATTTTAGAACTCTGTATTACATGAGAATTTGCTACTTTGTTATCTTAAAGGCTCTAAACTCATGACCCCAGGTCTCTGGGAGATGTTGGTTATGGTCTCTGGGAGATGTTGGTTATGTCAGTGATTCATACTGTCTCTATCTAAATTATTGGTTAATAGATTTGTTGAACTGTTAATTTAATGCTATAAATTGGTAATGGGATGATGTGATTGGGTTGTGAGTATTGATTGGTCGGGCTTGCCTAGCAATTGTGTTGGGCGCCATCACGACCGGGATTAGGATCGTGACAACTCTTAATGGTCATGCAAATTTCACTTTCATGGTAGCATTACCATTTCTATTTGTTAAATGTATTTAAAGTTTGAGCAGCTCTTAAATAGACGTACCTCAATTAATTGAAGTAGTCAATGTTTTGGTTGCTTAGGGAATTCTTTTTCTTATTTTCCCAAACACCAAATAATGGAAAATGAAATTTACGTGTCTGTAACGTGTGGGAAAGATATTTAACAAGAAAGGAGAGAATATCCAATTAGATTAGCGATGACTAGAGGTAGATTAGAAGATACGAGTTCATAGATTTAATCCAAACTTTGTATTTCGCTTTAAAATTTTATTTAATATCTATAAATTATTAATTTAAATTTCAGTATTTCAAAGAAAATAATTAAGAGTCTAATGACCTTTCCAACCAAGGGCAGAGCTAGTCGTTAATTAGTGGTTAATTAAATAACCTTTACCGAAAAATCAACTTATGTCAAATATTACTTATCCGTTATACATATATTAGATTTTGAATACCATTAGGGTTTTTAAATTCTAGTTTTTTATAAACTAATATTTGAATAATGATTTTAGGACGCTGAATTATTTCATAGGAGATAAATTTACGATCTTAGTTAGGCAAATGTGAACAAGAAAGTGTTGACGAATAATAAATTTCATTTAAGTACGATTTCTTCAACTATAGCCTCTACGTTTTAATCCTTTTGGAGTTAAGGAATAATGGAGTTCTGGTCAACTATTTTTTCGCATTAATTAAAAGATAATTTACTTTTTTCAGGCATTGATTCTTTCCTTTCATTTACTTTTTACTTCTAATTTTTGATTGACCAAATGGAAAAGGACTTTGTAAATATCCCTCTGAATTTAATTTAAATGTCAAAAGTGATATTGATAATAGATAATCATGCAACAACAACGATTATTGTGAAGTTAGAAGAACTCTTTTATCCTTAACCGGATATTTTAAGTTTGAGGGTATAGAGTCATCTTTAATTAGGGAACGTTTTCCCCCATGTGAAATTTTCTGACATGAATTCGAATTTAATCGAATCCAATACAAATATCAGACATCAGATGAAAAATAAATTAAAAAATTAATTGTGCTAGAAAATATATTAATATATTATGCTCATGCGGCAATGTTTTGGGATCGCTTTTTCCTTATGGTCTTTATGCCTCGCGATATTGATTATAAGTTAAGAATATCAAATGATTAAATTAAAAATTAAAAAGTAATTAAGAATTTAAAAAAAATAATAATAAATAGAAGAGTGTCCTTGGCTCATGTGTTTTCTTTATCAATGAGAAGTTGATTTTGATACTCCTTTCTCTTTTACTCATACTCCCATTCTTCCTCTTTATTTGAAACAAATACTTAATAGTCAACATAGATAATGATAGCAAGACCAAAACAAGAAGGACAAAAATAATAAAATACAAATTTATCCTACCTAGTTAGTACTTACCATTATTCTAATATGATAAGTTCAAAATATGTCGAAGAAAAATAAAAATAAAAAGAGAGTTGAAAATTCTACTCTTTGTCATGGCTTACGTCTATTATTGAAAATGTTATTCTTCTTTTTTGTTTCCTAATGTGAAATTCAATCGTACGTTCCTGAAACTTCTATTGTTAAGTTACAACTTCTCTGGATTCTATTTTATGTACTATTTTTTATATATATATTTCGAGAAATAATAATATTATTTTATATTTAAAAATAATTTTAATATTAATATTTTTATTTTATTTTTAACAATATAATTTTATAGCCATACAAATATCACGCTACGTTTAAGATCATAAATTCTAAAACCTTTCTTCCTTTCTTTTAAAATAGACCATATCACATAGTACATTTATATAAAAGAAATGAATGGTATAATATTTGATAAATACTAGATTCAGTATTTACCAAACTTCTTTTCTTTTTCCTTTTTGCCTATTCTCCTTGTGATGTTCCCAACCACAAAAAGAATCAAGAAAAATAAAAAGAAGGGATTTTGCTACAGACAATCGATTGAATTTACTTTTAATCTTTCTAAATAGTGTATATAGATTATATCTTAATTATATATTTTTTATATATATTTACTGACTATTTTTAATTTAAGTATTTAAGTAGAAAATTATTTCGATTAACTCTCCTAACTACCAAAGAATGTGGTGCAGTGGATGAGACTGTTCTTCACTTAACTAGAGGTCTCGAGTTCGAGCTCTGGGTATGAAAAAATCCTTGGTGGGGAGAGCTTCCCCGAATGAGACCCTATACGGTACGAATCCGGATGTAATCAGGCTCCAATACAAGTATCGAATACTGGAAAAAAAAAAAATTCTCCTAAAAGATAACTTGTCTAGTAGCGCAGCTAAGTGAAAAGCGAAAGGGCCCAAATAAAAGCCCTCAAATTGGACTAATTTAAAGCTGTTGTGATTCCTCACATCACACCGTGTTTCGTATATTGTTCCAGAACATCCTGAGTCGGTGACGCCGCCAGAAAAGGTTTTTCTTTTTTTTTTTTGCACAGAATATAAGGGAGTGACCTACTTGCTCACTGTTTTATGTTTTCTCCACATGATTTTGTGATTTCAAGTTAATATACAGTAATAATGTAATATTAGCGGTGTAGTCAAAAATTCTGTTTAAGGACAGAGGCAATATGTATAGGTGAGGGGTTATTAGACCCATAAACTTCAACCGAAAAACTATATATATACCCGTTATATACCTTAAAAATGGTTAATTTAAAATAATTAGCATCCTTAACACTACAAGCCTTTAGGGACACTGGTTGAGCAGAATAATGTGCCCCCATCGCGTAAAAATTCAGGGTCCGCCTCTAGATAAGGTTATTCAAATTTTTAGATTAAAAAAGAATCAAATAGATCACAACAGACCAGTTTAGTTTAGACAATAACGACCCTGTTCCTGCTACAATATTTGCACATTTAGATGCTACTACCGTACTATTAAGAGGATTGGCTGCCAAAGGTATTTATCCAGCAGTAGATCCTTTAGATTCAACGTCAAC
>MU702059.1:96242-112110 GCA_026770625.1 Nicotiana glauca | reverse complement strand
GGATTCGACTCCGGACTTGTAAACCGGATTATATTTGCAACGACCGCATTGTCCTTTTTATAAGGCATAGTTGGGCGTGATCAAAGGTATTCACATATTGGTTACATATGGGAAAGGATTCACATATTGGTTAACGATGTTGCTTGTTTCATGCGGTGTTCAATGTTCTTTCTGGTCTTTTTCTTAGCATTTCATGACTAAAAACTCCTGTAAAACAAAGAGTTTACAGGAGATAATTATATCTATTTTAGTGAGTAGTCAATGTAGAAGAAAAGAGGAGATAATTGCATAAAGAGGGAGTATTTATATGAATCTCAGCAGATTTAACTTGAAAAGAAAAGGCTTAGCATTTGAGAGGACAATGCATAAGGGAGTATGGTACATTATTTATCTTACCATATGGATTAATGTTGCTGCTTGTATTTTTTTGTCGAGAAAAGTTGATGCTTTTGTTCAATGTTTGAAAAGTAAATATTGGACGGACCTATTTTCAAACATCCTCAAGACATAAGAAGGCTTCTCATTGTTCCCTGATGAAACCAGTTACAAGAGTTTTAAGTTGTTGTGTCTCCTTTATTCTCTTTCTTGGTGATTATAAAGACCTGAACTTTAGCTAAGTTGTTGGGTCTATCTTCAAAATCCTTTAGGTAAAAGAAATCAAGGAAAAGGAGTGGTTTGGTGAGTGGTTAGTGTTTGAGACTACACAAGCAGCAACCAGAAGAAGCTGTAGTGTGGGCAAAGCAGCAACCTTGAATTATGGACAAAAAGAAGAGGTTATGTGTGGGCTTCACAAGCCAGAGACACTCAGAAAAAGCCAGTGCTATTTATATTTGTTCAAACTAACCTATTTGCTATAATCAAAACTTTACCTGCACACCATCTACAGGGCTTTAACTGGTTTTGCCATCATTAATTGGTCTCATTAAGTATAAAGCCCTCAATGTCACAATGGTTCAAGAATCATAGATCTATCTGGAGCAATGTAAGTATACAGAAAGTATAAAGACTCTATATTGCATGAAATACAAAGCCCAAAAAGAATTAAGATTTTGTCATTCTTAGAGCTATCAATTGCTCACAATCTTCAAGATTTTAAAAGGGGGTATGAAGCAAAAAAGAAAGAAAAGAAGAAAACCAATAACAGAAGCCTCAATGCTATCTCAAAAACTCGTAACTACTTTTTTCAGGTTGGCTTATTAGACGTCATTTTATTCAGATACAGCAAATGGAAAATGAGGTTCATAAAATGACTGAATATCATTGTCACTGCAGCCCCTAGTTGCAATAATTGTTTTCAAATGACATTGTGGTTTGATTTCGGTACTCAGTATATTTAGTGTATTAATGTCGTGGAATCTTAGAAGTTAAAGGTAATGTAGATTTTGATTTCTAGCCAGCTAAACTAATCTGATATCAAAGCAGCTAAAGATAACTATATCAGTATCCAGAAAGCAGCAACAAAGAAGGATTAATGTCATGGAATCTTAGAAGTTAAAGGTAATGTAGATTTTGATTTTTAACCAGCTACACTAACCTGATATCAAAGCAGCTAAAGATAAACTGTATCAGTATCTAGAAAGCAGTAGCAACGATGGATTAATGTCGTGGAATCTTAGAAGTTAAAGGTAATGCAAATTTTGATTTTTAACCAGCTAAACTAACCTGATATCAGAGCAGCTAAAGATAACTGTATTAGTATCCAGAAAGCAGCAGCAAAAATGGATTTAACTGCATTCGAAAATAGCAACAAAAAGTGACTTCCATCACAACATCCCAAAAGAGTAGCAAAAGACATTTCACTGGGTAAAAACCAACAAATAGTAGTTAGTCAAAGTATTCTTTACATAACATTTCATAAACGATAGTTTTTCTGTTTATAAAAGATGATTTAAGAAGCCAAAAGGAATATCACGTGAGAATTCTAAGTGAAATATTCTTGTAAAGAGCTGCTTGCAATCTGAACATGCTAAGAAATAGAACCAATGGTTCTCATTTGGTAGTGCGAGTTGAAATTTTATGTGACATATTTGGCCTTGGGAACGTCACATCTTCGTTCTTTGTGATTACAAAAGGCAATTAAAAACTCAGAATAATACATACAAATTTTTATTTTTCTTACAGGATGTTGTTGTTGGATATTGGAAATTGGTATGATCTCTTCTTCCTCAAATGGAACAAACAGAAAAAAGCTTGTTGGAGTTGTACTCCTTGTCATGTATACTGCTCATGATTTGTATTCGATGTTAATCCTCTCTCGTAACGATAGCAAGTATAGTTATATTACTTTGATGGTAATAATTTCATACATGTAATTATATTTGCATACCATCAAGAAATGATAGTTTAGTTGTGTAACCTGTTTCAGGAAGAAGCAATGATTCTCTCATGAGAGGAGAACTTAGCTCGCTTGAGACATTAGCCTCCTCCGACGAGGATGCATCGGTAATAATTGAGTCGTCTGCTCGATTCCGCTTTGTTTGCTCGTACACGTGCTAAGAGAGCCTTTTTTATCATCTTGCATCATTTTATATAATTCGAGCTGCATAGACTTTTTGTCAGTATGTACTTTTCAAAGTTTTAATTGTTTTTAAGAGTTTTATTCGATATTTTATATTATAAAACTAAAGAATCCACAGAGAAATACAATGTTAATACAAAATATATAACTAATTAAGGAGTAGAAGAGCAGTACTTACCACATAATAAAATGTTTCACAAATGTACGGACCAACAAAGTCATTGTGGAATGCACGAATTGCAGTAATGATGAAAATAAAACACAATAAAACAGCAAAGTATTAGATAACTCCAACCAAAACGGAGAAAGATAAAAATCTACACCAATTTAAGTGCATGTGACAGTGATGCATGACGACTAAATAACTAATAGCTAAGTCATTTGTTATCTCTACGATGCTGAAAAAGACGAAGAAATTGTTTCTTTAGCATTTGAAATTCAAATCTTTTGCAAGAAGCCTAAAGCAAATGAAACTAACATAATATGTTTTTGTACAATTATTTACTCGAATGACACTCTCCAATTTAGCACAAAATAGCCATAAAATTATAAAATCAAATAGTATCAAGAAAATATTGAAAGCCAACAAAATCAGGAAGTACGACAGAACCCAAAAGATTACGAGAAGGGCAAAAAGGATTAGGAGAAAACAGAACAAAATCTGGGCAAAAATTACAGAAACCAACAATGAAAGGGACTAGTAGAAGATAAAGTGAACTCCAAAATTTTATTAAGAACCATGAGGCTATACCCAAAATGTTATTCTTCTTAATTAAGCTTAATACCTATATCAAAGTCACAATCGACCTGATATAGAGAAGCATTTAGGCCTTGGAGAAAAGCAAATCAGCAATGGAAAATTATTGCATGTGGCTGAAGCTTATCGAAAATGGAAAATAGCAGAGGCAAGTAGAGATTCTACTAAGTAGAAAATTTGAGGTTGAAGCTGAGGGATTTATATGGCCATTGAGTAGAGAAATTAAGAAAGACGTAAAGAACTCAAAAGAGGAACATACCTACAGCTTGAGCATTACATTCTTGAGAGTAAGAACACAAATCGGAAGAATACATGTAGAAATTAAAAGATCACTCTTGAAACTTGCTGAGAAACAAAGGACAAAGAACCAGTTTACACGTAGGGTTTGTATAAATAATTCACTGCCACGTATACAGAATAGGGATAAGCAGTAATGCCTAAAAGTCAAAAATACCCTTAATCTTTTAATAAATACCACGAAGCAGTCAGGTCGAAACCTGAGCTCTTCTAATATATAGTAATACTAGATAAGTAATGCCCGTACCAGCACGGGCCCACTTGTATTATACATGATAGAAACTCAGCCTTTTTTTTTTTCTCTTTGAATCACAGAGTTACCACTCTGATAGCTAAGAAAGTCAAATGCTACACAAGCTCAGATTTCTCGACAAAATTGAGAGGAGTTTAGTTTAGATATATGAGTTGAACATAATGCAAATATTTTTGTTACTTCTTTTGCTTCCTATAATCAAATAGTATGGCTAATAATGTCTTCTACCTCCTCATAGCTTGTACTCACAAGATGCATAAGATTACATAATCTTCTCTCCGACCACAATAGCTCTGGTAGACAACGACCACAGATCTTACGACCATATTGACCTAGAAAATAATAAATATGTGGTTTAACCCATCATAAATTTAAGAATGTAACTTAAAGACAAACAAAATTCATAATCATACCCAGGCATATTTTCTATTCGCATAAGAGTTCAGTGGACTCAAACAAAATTATAGTAAGGGCCAATTAGGAGAAGGAATAAAGTTTGAGGTAAACACTTGGTTGCCCCTTAAACCCAAAAGATAAGGAGAACCATGAAGCACTAATGAGAAGTATTTATCGTTTTAAGTCACATAAAAATTTTCCATTTGTCCCACATGTGTAATAAATTTGTTACCACGGAAAGAAGTCATCACCAATTTCATAGAATAAATGCTTTGTCGAATTTTACTTCTCTTTTGTAATAATAGTTGACAGTTGATTCTCATTGCTTAAGGAGATTTAGTCCATATATTGCATGACATTTTAAACAGGGCACTTTACAAAGTAAAAATAAAATATAATTTCATCACATTTTGAACTCTAAAAAGGAATTCTTCACTTCTAACTGATAATAGATAGTTAGGTACCATTTTTTTCCATCAAGATGCTTCAAACCTTAACTTTATATCTGTGCTAATTTGGCCATGCTCAACAACAGAAAATAGTATGCGATCGATCTTTCACTATACAAAGATGCCTTTTAGCTAACGTTCAGAAAAAATGAGAAAAAAATAATGATAAGAGCTAATAAAAATAAAGATAGTTGAATCAAGAAAATATGATAGAGTTGAATATGGCTTCACATTTCTTGTAAAAATACGAATTGCATTATTTGGTGAGGAAAAAAAGTGAAAATATGATTTAAAAAGAAATGGAGATATAATATCAATCAAGAATCGAAATACTAATATTTTAATTTAGCTCATTATTTACAAAGTAATCTCAAAATTATGAAGTAAATGACTCAGTTAGTGGAACATTCTCTGTCCACTTTCTAGCTCATTGAGAAGAAAATATATTGGTATCAATATTATACATGAGTTGCATATGTTCCCTAATTAGAAGTCAAGTAGTTATGATTAAGTTATTGACATGAAAAAAACTCTACTCGTAAACGGATCCATGCGAGCAATATAAATTTTAGCTATCATGTAATATTATCAACAAACAACAAACTTTGAAGCATCTCAATTAAAATAGCTCTCAGACAAATTTTATAATGGTAGATCAATCTAAGATTCTTCTTTCAAAATGTGTGGTGGAAGAACGCAAGTAAATGAAACAAAGAGAATTCCATGATTTGTGATCACAACTATCTTCTGTGGTCGAGCATCGGCAAAAGAGTCTTAATTGCAGCAATCCAAACATATTACAGAAAGAAAATCTATATACTGACAAATAAAAGGCAATTGATGAACATACCTTGAGCCATTGCCCCCAAGTACATGTAGCGAGACCGTTGTTGCATGGCATTTACCTTTGGGACCTACAAACGAAAGTCGATCCAAACCTGAATGACATTCCATATATTCCACCACCTATAGCAAAAGAGCAAGTAGCAAGACAGTTGTTGCCCGTCCTTTACCTTTGGGGCCTAACCACATAAGTCGATCCAAATCTAAATGATGTTCCATCTATTCCACCACCTATAGCAAAACAACTCCGCTTATGAGTATCAGAAAATGTGTAGAGTTATTTGATACACATACAGGTAGGGCAGAATAGTCCGTTATCATGGCCTTTATCCCACCTTAATAGAGGGCGAGAAAAGGGTTTGATTTTGGGGGAGGGAGAGTGAACTTATAAAAACATGCATGGTTAATCACCTAAGATTGATTGCTTGTAATTAGGCACATGAAAATGAAAAACATAAAACAAAAAGAGGGAAAAACTCAGTAAAGAGTTGGTAGAATTAAACAACATGCAAATATATTACGACCAATAACATTAATATTTCCTTTCAGTTTTTTGGCTGATCTCGATGAATAACAAAAAAATAGCATCCCCTCCCCCAGTGCTATTATAAATCCCTACCATATCACAGAAAAATGACAATATAACTAATGTGAGGAATTGTGTTTTGCGATTCGAGTGCAAATTTCCTCCCTCTATCAACTCCTCTTTTATGTTCGGGAGGATCCACAACTTTCATTGATCCATAAATCCTGAATTCCATACTGAGGGTGCACCTTGAAAGACAATATATGTGTAATGTGATATATCAGACATTCCGCTTACTATATTGAGGAGAAGTAACTGAAGATGCACTAATACCTCCAAAACTAAGCAAAGGATAATGAATGGAAATCTGTTTTCATTTGACATATAAAATCGAAAGAACATAAGTGAAATATATGTTGAGGATAACAACATTTCACATTCATAGATTTTAGTTGATTTGCAGAAGAGGGATGAAGAAGAAGAAGAAGCAAAGATGAAGAAGTCTATGGAAGCAGCCTAGGTTCGATGGGATTTCGGACATTACTATGTAATGTCTTCAATTTTGTCTCCATTTTATCACTACACGTGGCAACATCACACAACAGAATATAATTGAAGAAGGGTAAATCTCAGCCGTCCATTTTATGCTGAGTTGGTAAATATTAGAAGCGTCCTACACATGATGAGCACATGTAGGAGAATAAAATCTGTTAGGAAGTTGTATATACAAGCAATAAGAATAGTGCAAGTGTATAGGAATATTCTTTCACATATTTTTATTTTTATTTATTTTAGATAGACAAATACTTGTATAAATAGAGCTATGTACAGTGAATACAAATCAGAGAAAATTCCTCACAAATTAGTCTATTTTCCTTTCATGGTATCAGAGCACCAGTAGCTCGATCCATTATTTTCTCTCATGATTCAATCACCATCTTTCTTCTTTCCTTCTTCTATTTCTTCTTCATCACATCTGATTTTCATTCATGACAGGAGCAGAGGTTACAACTACTCCCACTGTCACTGGATCCACGAGCAGTGGAAACACACTCGATTCCAATCACCCATACTATCTACACTCCTCTGATGCTCCAGAGATGTCCTTAGCTCACCATTTGATGGAAGAGGTTTTGCAGGATGGAGAAGATCTGTGTTGATTGCCATTTCAGCCAAAAACAAGCTTGGCTTTATCCATGAAACTTGTCTCGAACCAGCTTTAAATGCTGTAGAGCACTTACAATGGAGCAGGTGCAATGACATGGTGACCTCTTGGTTGCTGAATTCTCTCATCAAGGAGATAGGAGACAGTGTAATTTACTCTAGGACTGCAAAGGATCTGTGGGCTAGCCTTGAACACAGATTTGGTCAATCGAGTGGAGCAAAACTCTATCACCTGCAGAAGGAGATCTCAAAGTTAGCTCAAGGAAACAGTAGCATAGCAGGGTATTTCACAACGCTTAAAAGGCTTTGGAATGAGTTGGATTCCCTCAACCCACACCTGGGATGCACCTATGTTTGCACATATGATGGAAAGAATAAGACTACAAAATTCATGGAGGATTAAAGAGTCATTCAATTTCTCGTGGGATTGAATGATGTTTATGCTCAATCAAGAGGAAACATACTTATGATGAGTCCTCTTCCGGGCATTGACCAGTCCTACTCTCTGCTGCTGCAGGATGAGAGCTAAAGGAAAATATACATGAATCCCTCTTATACAACTGATGCTGCATCATTCATGGTGGGAACACAGAATAAAACTCCACAGAGAAGCAATCAGATCCAAAGAACTTGGAATCCACAGCAGTAGAAGCAGGGGAACACACAAAAATTTAAGGGAAAGAAAATAAGGTATAATCCTAATGTTAACTGTTCTCACTGCATGAGGACAGGACATACCAGGGCAGACTGCTACAGGCTCAATGGGTTCCTAGATGATTTTCAATTTACCAAAACAAACACATCTCAAGGAGCAGTCAAGGTCAATGCACTAGTTCCAACAACAAAGGGTGATGGGCAAACAAATGGATGTACTGAAGAAAATTCAAGCATTCAGAATCATTTCTTTAGCGAGGAGCAAATCTCTGAGCTAGTGAACATACTCAAGCAGGTGCAGATTGGGAATAGAGGAAATCCAGGAACAGAAATAAATGCTAATGCAGTGGCTGGTACCATTCTTAAATACTCTGGAACATGTCTCACTATTTTTAACACTAACACCTGGATTATTGACTCAGGAGCCTCTGAGCACATGTGTTTTGATTCAAAATCTTTCTTAGAACTCTGTCCTTTACCTACCCCTCTACACATAAGTTTGCCTAATTCATTTCAACTGTTTGTTACACACATAGGTAGGGTCAGCATTCAGCCAGATATGATTCTGGAAAGGGTTCTATATGTTCCTTCTTTCAAATATAACTTATTGTCTGTCCATAAGTTATGTAGACAATTCATTTGTTCTATTAATCTCACTTCCAACAAATGTATGATACATGTCCCTTTAATGAGGAGGGGACAAGCTTTTGGTGAAGTGAGAGATGGCCTATACTTGCTCCAGCCTAGTAGTTTAGAATCTAGGATCTTATTCAAACAAAATGTAATTTCAATTCCAAAAGGAAGCAATTCCAATATGTTTTCTCCTAGTGTTTCTTTTTCAGCACCTGTGTTTGCTAATGCTAATGTAAGAGAATGGCATGTCAGACTAGGGCATTTGCCCTTTACAGCTATGAAAAATCTAAGTTTCATCCATTTCCCTTCAGCTTTTGATTATGTGTGTGATGTATATCCTCAAGCCAGGCAAACTAGGCTACCTTTCCCAATTAGTCAAATAAGATCTTCAAGCATATTTGACCTCATTCATGTAGACATTTGGAGACTTTTTAAGACTAGTACTTACAATGGGTATAAGTATTTTTTAACCATAGCTGATGATTTCAGTAGAGCAACCTGAACCTTCCTCTTGAGTACTAAAAGCAATGCATTCTCAGTTTTAAAGTGTTTTCTTACTATGGTGGAAAGACAATTCAACAAAAAGGTGAAGAAGCTAAGATCTGACAATGCTCTGGAATTGGGAAAGGGGACACAAGAATCTATATATCTGCATTCACAGGGCATACAGCATGAAACTTCTTGTATAGCTACTCCACAACAAAATGGAGTTGTGGAGAGAAAACACAGGCATCTTTTGGAGATTGCAAGGGGTTTGTTGTTTCAATCAAAGGTTCCAATTCAGTATTGGGGAGAGTGTATATTGACTGCCACATATTTGATAAATATATTTCCTTCAAAAGTTTTAAAAGGGAAGACACCATATGAGGTACTATTTAAGAAACCACCTAAGTATGACTGCCTAAAATCTTTTGGATGCTTATGCTATGTCTCAACTCTAGCTCAAAATAGAGGGAAGTTTGAACCAAGAGCTAGGAGGTGTGTGTTTCTAGGTTATCCACACAATCAGAAGGGGTACAAAGTCCTGGATTTGGACAGCAGGAAGGTGTTTGTATCCAGGGATGTCAAATTCCATGAAAATTCCTTCCCTTTTGTCACAACAGCCTCACCAGGTGATTTTTCTTTCTATCCCCTCTCTAGAGCCTAAGCAGAATCAACAGACAATATGTGTATTGATTCCACAAAAGAGCCAATTAACATCTTCACTCAGCCATCCACACCAATCATTCTTCTCCTTCTGAACCAGCCACTATGCCTGGAACCAATTCACACTCCATTTCACCCACTAGTGATGCCCAATCTCCATTTCACTCTTCAGTTCCTATGCTGCCAAATAGTCCTATTCCCACTCCACCTCCTCCAATTAGAAAATCAGAAAGGATAAATCAGAAGCCTGCCTATTTAGATGACTATGTGTGTAGTGCTATCATTCTTTCTCATCTTACCTCTTCTTGCTTCATACAACCCTCCAAGCCTAGTGTGTTTTCTTTTGGTGCCCTTTCCCTTAACAACCAAAAGGTTCTCCAAACACTGTCTACTATTTCAGAACCAAATAGTTTTGCTCAAGCTTCTGCACATCCAGGTTGGAGAAAGGCCATGGAAGCAGAAATTGAGGCACTTTAATTAAACCACACTTGGGACATTGTGGATTTGCCACAGGGCAAGAGAGACTTTCCTTGCAAGTGGGTCTATAAAGTGAAGCACAATTTTGATGGAACAGTGGAGAGGTTGAAAGCAAGGCTTGTAGTAAGGGGGGACATTCAAAGGGAAGGCATAGATTATTTTGAGACCTTTTAACCGGTGGTGAAGATGAATACCATTCGATGTCTTTTGATAGTAGCAGTAAAGAAAGGATGGAAAGTCTCCCAATTGGATGTCAACAATGCTTTCCTACACGGGGACTTACAAGATGAGGTGTACATGAGATTTCCTGCAGGACTTGTTCCCCCTAAACCTACTCAAGTTTGTATGTTGAGGAAATCCTTATATGGATTGAAGCAAGCGTCACGACAGTGGTATTCTAGGCTTGTAGGAGCACTCAGTTTCAAAGGATATTCTAGCTCTCTTAATGACTATTCTTTGTTCTTTAAACAGAAAGATGGCCTAATTTCCATTTTAGTTGTTTATGTAGATGATATATTACTTACAGGCAATGACACACAAGAAATTGAACAGATTTGCACATTCCTCAACACAGAATTCAAAGTCAAGCTTTTAGGTGATATACACTATTTTTTGGGGATGGAAATTTTAAGGGAAACACAGGGCTTCATTATCAGTCATAGACAATTTACCTCAGACTTATTGCAAGAGTTTGAATGTTCAGGAGTAGCAGTCTCTTCTCCTTTGGATCCATACTGCAAACTTTAGGCAAACCAGGGCACACCATTAGAGGATCCTACTATTTATCTACATTTAGTAGGTAAATTGAACTATCTCACAAATACAAGACCTGACCTTTCACTACAAAAAAAATTAGAATTAGCTACGAACATCGTCGCTAATCTGTCGCTAAAATGCTCGTTGCTAGCAGAATCTTTTGATAATTCGTCGCTAATCCGTCGCTAAATGAGATTAGCGACAAATTTTTCTGTTTAGCTACAGATTTTGTCCGTCGCTAAATACTGGTTTTTTTAGTAGTGTTTGTTTTGTTGTCTTGTGTTTAAGCCAGTATATCCAAAAGCCTTGTTCTTCGCACTTCTCAGCAGCTTTGCATGTCTTGCGATATCTGAGAACAGATCCTTCCTAAGGGATCTTCTTGTCTGCTGATCCCTCCTTTAATTTGATGGCTTTCTATGATGCGGATTGGGCGGCGTGTAGAGACTCTCGTCGCTCAGTAAGTGGATTCTTTATCACTCTTGGTGGGGCTCCAATCTCTTGGAAATCGAAGAAACAAATCTCCATCTCTTTATCTTCAGCAGAAGCAGAATACAGGTCTATGAGGAGGGTAACCGCAGAAATCACTTGGTTGGTGCGTTTGCTTGCTGATCTTTCAGCACCACCCACTCTACCAGTGCCCGTCCACTCCGATAGCCAAGCTGCCATCCACATTGCTCGCAATCATGTTTTCCATGAGCGAACTAAGCACGTCGAACTCGACTGCCATTTTGTGCGACAATAGTTTCTTTCTGGGTTAATCTCGCTTTCCTTTCTTCCATCGGAGCATCAGCTAGCAGATCTCTTTACTAAACCTTTGTCAGGGGCTTCCCACCGCCACATCTTGACCAAGTTGGGGGTCCATTCTCTCCTCCAACTTGAGGCGGGATGTTGAGGCACATTCATATATTTTAGTTGATTTGCAGAAGAGGGATGAAGAAGAAGAAGAAGCAAAGATGAAGAAGTCTATGGAAGCAGCCTAGGTTCGATGGGATTTCGGACATTACTATGTAATGTCTTCAATTTTGTCTCCATTTTATCACTACACGTGGAAGCATCACACAGCAGAAGATAATTGAAGAAGGGTAAATCTCAGCCATCCATTTTATGCTGAGTTGGTAAATATTAGAAGCTTCCTACAAATGAAGAGCACATGTAGGAGAATAAAATCTGTTAGGAAGTTGTATGTACAAGCAATAAGAATAGTACAAGTGTATAGGAATATTCTTTCATACATCTTTATTTTCATTTATTTTAGATAGACAAGTACTTGTATAAATAGAGCTGTGTACAGTGAATACAAATCAGAGAAAATTCCTCACAAATCAGTCTATTTTCCTTTCAATATATTAGAAAAGACTATGGCACAAAGGCGTTAAAAACAAAATATAATGTCAAGCCCTATTATAATCCAGTCAACACTCTTTGTAGCATGCAACCAACTACTTCTCCACCTTTTCATGAATACATCTCCAATTAAGAGATTCTTTTTTAACCTTATAAATATAGACCTCAATTTGCTCAAGCAAATAATATGACGAATCAATTGCCCCTACAGATGATAACATCATCACTTAAGACAGAAATTACTACCACATTCTATAGTTTCAACAGAAAAATTCAATAACCAAATAAGCCTTCCACGGTTTTCCTCCAAATCCAGCATAGTATTGAAACAAACAGAAAGATAAAAAAGAATAAATGTTTGTTTCAGACAGAGATGGAGAAAGACAAAGTGAAAAAATCAAAAGCAGAAGAAAGTGTATGCAATCTGGGAAGAAATCATAAACAAAACCTGAGACCTTAGAATTGCAGAAATAAATGGAGTAGAGATAGAACCTTGTATATATTATAGAGTTAGGGTTTTGATGGATGAAATTTGGAAAATTTTGTTGGCTTTTCTTCTGAAAATTTGGGTGTGGATTGAAAGGTATGACTGAGGTTGGTTCTCTGTGGACCATTAATGATCTTAGGCGAGGAAGACGACCATAAGACGACCGGAAGGCGACGGGTCTCGTCAGTGCTACGACAAAAATGAACTACGATGGAAAACAAAAAGAGGAGAAAAGCGGTGGATCATGGATGTTTAGTGGCATAGAAAATGATGAATATGACCCTGATTTGAAATTTTATGACCCTAAGCAGGCAGGTCGAAACCTACCGGCTTCTCTATTATACTAGTAGTCGTACCCGCGCGATGCGCGATCATTATTAAAAAATATTAATTAAATTAATTATGATCGGGCTTGTTTGATCCTATTAGATTGTATTGCTTTAATAAAATTCAATTGTCATCTTACTTGTCAATAAGATATACCCAATAATAAAATCTCTATTAAATCAAAGGTAACAGAGTTCAGAACTAGGGCATTCAACTCAAATTCTATCCTCCGATGGTGAAGGATGGCGTGAAAATTGCCAAACTAAATCGAAAGGAGATAGAATTGCAGACCCGGAAATGGAAGACTGCATTAATAGGTTATGTCCTAGGGGGCAACCTGTCGTTCAAAGAAATGCTTAAGTTTGTCTATGGAGTTTGGAATGTTGTTACAGCTCCAACAGTGTTGTTACACGACGATGGGTACTTCATTTTTAAGTTTGACTCTATGGAGGACAAGAACCTAATAATGCAAAATAGCCCTCATACGTTCAATGGTAAGCCTATGATTTTGAAGGACTGGGATCCAAATTTCCAGATCCAGAATGAATCAATGAGAATTGTTCCAATTTGGGTCAATTTTCCTGGTTTACCAATTCAATGTTGGGCAGAGGAGAACTTAGGGAGAATAGCTAGCTTATTAGGAAAACCTTTATGCACTGACAAACTAATTGCTGTGTGTAAAAGGGTTTCTTATGCTAGAGTCTTTGTGGAGATGGACATAACTCAGCCTTTGCCTGATGAAGTCTATATTGAGATACCAGATGGGAGAAGTTGGTTGCAGAATGTTAAATTTGAATGGAAACCGACATTCTGTCTAGACTGTAACTCATTTGGGCATAAGACTGGGGATTGTCAAAATGAGGTGCAACAAGAAGAAGGGACAAAGAATCAAAGAAGGAGAAGAAAGAACAAAACCACAATGAGGTGGTAACCAAAAGCTGTAATTAAGGGGAGTACAGCCACTCAGCAGCAAGATGAACCAATAGATCAACCTGAGGTGGAAGTACATGTGAACAATAGAGGGAAGCAAGTTGCAATTGTAAAAGGATCAATTGATAGAAATAAACACAGTGAAATCAATTATGATGAGTTGGCTAAAAGGAATGCATTTGCTGCACTAACTATAATGGAGCCATCAGATGGGAATCAACAGAAGCAAGGAACCAGAAATAGGATAAGTCTAATGGACCAAGGAAGCAGCTCAAGTAACCATAACCCCCCATGATCATTGTATCTTGGAACATTAGAGGACTGAACAAGTCCTATAAACAGCGAGAATTAATGAAGTTTTTGCGGATAAATAAAGTAGATATGATAGCTTGCTTAGAAACTAGAGTGAAACAACAAAAATCAAAGGCAATCTACAATAAAATGGGTGGTGAGTGGAAAGTAGAGAATAACTATGCCTTTGCACCTAATGGAAGGATGTGGATAATGTGGAAAGAGATAAATTTTCATGTTGCAATTCTGGAAAGCACAGACCAAATGATTCACTGTCAGGTGAAAGATAAGAATTCAACATTTTCTAGCTACATTACATTCGTGTATGGTCTGCTCACTATACAACACAGAGTATCACTATGGAGGAGCTTGAGAAATATCCAACATAGTGGTCCTTGGCTTATAATGGGTGACTGTAACAGTATGTTAAGTGTGGATGATAGGATAAATGGGCAACCAGTGCATCAATTACCAAAAGAGGAAATAACTTTTCATGGAGTAACAAAATGGATGCAGAAGTTAGATTCTATAGTCATATAGACTGGGCTTTTGGAAATAGTGAGTGGTTCAATTCTTACACTGGAGTGGAGGCAGTATACATGTTACTTGGTTGCTCAGACCATACGTCTATAATGGTAGACACTGGGGTGGTAAAAGTCAAAGTGAAAAGACCTTATAGATTACTAACAACAGTGATGAACCAAAAGGAGTACAAGGAAACAGTTCAGAGGATTTGGAGACAGCAGATCAAAGGATTCACTATGTATTCTATTTAAGCAAATTGAAGAAACTTGAACAATGTACCAGGGACATACATAAGGAGCACTCCTCTGTTGATCAAAAGCTACAACGAATGAGAGAAGACTTGAAGGTGATACAAGGAAAGTTGAATGAAGATCACTTCAACAGAGTGTTGATTGATGAAGAAAAGAAATCCCTAGAGAGCATTGAGAAATGGGAGGAAATTCAAGAACAGATACTGAGGCAGAAATCAAGAGCAACTTGGATCCAGTTGGGGGACTACAATACCAAGTATTTCCATGAATATATGAAGTCCAGACAAGCAAGGAATAAGGTGAGTTGTATCCACAATAAAAACCAGCTGGGAATTACTGATCCACATCAGATTCAACAAGAATTCACACAATTCTTTCAGCAGCTATTGGGTACAGCAGCAGAACAGTTGCCAGGAATTGATATCAATGTGGCGAGAGATGGTCCTTGTTTAACACTGAACCAACAGCAGCAACTATTACTTCTAGTAACAAAGGAGGAGATTAGCCAGATAGTGCAGAATCTACCTAATGACAAGGCACCAGGTATAGATGGCTACCCTGCAGAATTCTTTAGAGAGTTTTGGCCAATTGTAGGAAAGGAAATTACAGAGGCAGTGCAACAATTTTTTCAAAATGGCAAACTTTTAAAAGATATAAACTGTACAAGTGTTACACTGATTCCAAAAGTGAAGAATCCCAATTATGTTAAAGAATTTAGGCCCATTGCTTGCTGCTCAACATTGTATAAGACCATAGCTAAGATTCTGACAAATAGGCTTAAATTGGTTGTGGACTATCTGGTTGGGCCTTCCCAATCTGCTTTCATAGAAGGGAGGAATATTCT
>MU702059.1:58407-79329 GCA_026770625.1 Nicotiana glauca | reverse complement strand
TGTGTGTGTGTGTGTGTGTGTGTGTGTGTGTGTGTGTGTGTGTGTGTGTGTGTGTGTGTGTGTGTGTGTGTGTGTGTGTGTGTGTGTGTGTGTGTGTGTGTGTGTGTGTGTGTGTGTGTGTGTGTGTGTGTGTGTGTGTGTGTGTGTGTGTGTGTGTGTGTGTGTGTGTGTGTGTGTGTGTGTGTGTGTGTGTGTGTGTGTGTGTGTGTGTGTGTGTGTGTGTGTGTGTGTGTGTGTGTGTGTGTGTGTGTGTGTGTGTGTGTGTGTGTGTGTGTGTGTGTGTGTGTGTGTGTGTGTGTGTGTGTGTGTGTGTGTGTGTGTGTGTGTGTGTGTGTGTGTGTGTGTGTGTGTGTGTGTGTGTGTGTGTGTGTGTGTGTGTGTGTGTGTGTGTGTGTGTGTGTGTGTGTGTGTGTGTGTGTTTTAGTTTTAAATATTTTTTTTTATTTTATATATATATATATATATATATATATATATATATATATTTAAATTCAAAAATATTAACCAATAACTTTTGTCTTATATTTTTCTTTATTATATTAGCCACTGTTTAGTATTCGCTTTCTTTTTTTAATATATGAGAAGATATATAATTTATTACTGATGAAATATTTTTTTGTTTTAAATATTATTCTGGTGTTCTTAATAATATTATCTAAATTTTAATGAATAAAATCTTTGTTAAACTGTCGGGACTTATACAGGGAGCGCATTGAATAATTTTGTTATGTATTTTTCCTTATCATATCATCTAATATTTAATATTATTACATTCTTAATAGAAATATTTATTAGCATATTACTTTATTTAATTTTTTTCTCTGAAAGTTTTTTAATTTCTTTATTTTCGTTTTTTATATTAAAATAATTTTAAAACTCCAATATTTGAAACTACTCCCAAATTTGAATTGGTAATTTATTATTTTTTTAATTTTATTTTTTATTTTAAAACTCTAACTCGAAACTACTTCCCGATTTGAATGGGTAGTTCTTATCTTTTTTCATTTTGTATAGCTATTTTTTTCCTTTTATTTTAAAATAATATAAAAACTACAACTTGAACTACTCCCACCCAATTTGAATGGGGAGTTATTTTTTTATATATATATTTTTTTGTTTTTGTATATTTAATTATAAGATATCTATATTTATTAATCCAAATAAAGTAACCAATTAATATATATATAATGAAACCAATTAATATATATATACTTAATAATTTTTCGTGCTCTACTATACTATTATTATTATCAGTAAAGCCCTTCCTGAAATTTTTAGCATTAATTTTAATAATTATAATTATTATTGTAATAGTACGGTTTAATTTGAAATTAAATTTTCTCTCTATATTATTTTCAATATAATATTTAATAATAGTTTCAATTCTTATTAACATGACGTATATACTAGTAATTATGGATGAAGCCTTAGAAGAAACTTTTACAATTGCTTTACATGATTGTTATTACAGTAGTACGAACAATTAAAATTATTTTTCTCTCTATGTTGTTTTTAACATAATATTTTAATAATAAATCCATTCATTATTAAAATTATCTATTTTAAAATTTATTACGTTTATAAAGATTTAATGGTCTTTAAAATTACATTGAAAATATACCACTATTCTATTAATATATGTATATGATAAATTACATTCAATGTTTCATTTTCATTTTTTAGTTGTAATAATCCTCTACCAACTCTTTTGGAAGGGATAGATTTGAATGTAATCTTCCTTTTAGAAGTGAAAGATCCAGAAATCCCGTATTTTAATTGTTGGCTCCTTGAATTCTTAGAATAGGGTCATTTAACATATTGGACTATTCTTACTTCTATCAATACAGGCAGAAAAACTAAATAATAATACATTGCAGAATAAACTAAAATAACTATAAACTCATGTAGAATTATATGTAAGTAAATAATACATTTTCACCCTCCTTGTGTCATTCCCGATTTTTAATACACAGATTTCAATTGCAACCATGATGCAGTCCATCTCTTGCGATTTTCTTTAGGGAATGTTCACGACGATTCCATCATGGAAGAAACTATTTCATATTGCAATATAACCAATACTTGAATTTATCTACTACTATTTTCAAGTTGAACCGTATCAAGGTTAAAAAACTGTATGGGAGACCGATTGTATATAGTAGTTTTATTTTAGATTCAAAATTTTAACCACCCGTTTAAAAATTGGGAGTTATCTAGAGACTGGATAAGATTTGATTTTTTTTTCTTTTTTGCAAAAGCTTTAACTCAATTCAAAATTTACTCAAGAATTATAATAACTACCTGATTCCTTCATGGGGTTATATATTTTAATTTCCTGTTTTTTTTTATATTTTGAGTGGAGAGATTTGTGCCTATGATTTAGGAGAATATCTTTAGGGAGAGTATAACATGGATAAACTACTTCAGCAGTTGCAATTAGGGTGTTAATTTTTTTTTTTTTTTTTTATATTTGAAGATATAAGAGAAGTTGAGTTTTAACTCAAATCAAAACGTGGGATTATCTATGTGCAAACACACGCATGAGATATTTAAAATAAGGCCAACTAAGAAACTGGAAGGATATTTTTTTTTAATAACAGCCAGGCCTATTAAGGGGAAGGAAATCTTGTTTTTAATAGGCAAGTGTATCAATAAGAATAACTGTAAAAATAAAATCGTGGGAGGATTGAAAAAAAAACATGGGAGGAATGGAAGTTTTCTAATAAAATAAAATTTAACTTTATTTTGTTTATTTGTAGTTTGAATTTGAAACTCCAACTATCTTGGAGAGTTGTCCTAATGTGACGACCCAAAGGGTCATCACCTGTTTTCTCTTTCATTCCGTGCTTCTAAGGCCTTGAAAACCTCATTTTTACTTGCCTCAATTTGCGTGCGCAGTCCGGGCGCGTAGCCGAAAAGCTAATATGTTAAATTCTGTGAAAATTTTCAAAATGTGGCTTTAAAATAATTAAAGTTAACTTGGGTCAATATTTTGGGTAAACGGACTCGGACCTGTGATTGGACAGTCCCGGAGAGTCCGTAAAAAAATATGGGACTCGAGCATATGCCCGGAATCGAAATCCGAGGTCCGGAGATCGAGAAATGAATTTTTAAAGGAAATTGTTTTTCTGAAATTTATTTAGAAATTTGAAATGAAAATAAATTAGAAAGCGTTGGTATCGGGACCTTATTTTGGTTCCGGCGCCCGGTACAGGTCTTATATGTGGTTTAAGTGCTTCCTATAAAATTTGATTGAAATCGGACGTCATTTGACGTGTTTCGGACCTAAAACTCTAAGTTTGAAAGTTTATGAGGTTTGATGAAAAAGTGATGATTTTGAGGTTTGATTCCTCGTTTATGATGTTATTTTGGCGATTTAATCGCAGGGTTAAGTTCGTAGGATGTTGTTGAGTGAGTGTGTGTGTGTTTGGTTAGGAGCCCCGAGGGTTCGAGAGTGTTTTGGAGGTGTTCGGGGTGGTTGAAATTTAGAAAAAAATTGCAGAAAATCACTGTTGTTGCACCATGTCTGGTGTAACCGCACTTACGGTCCTTTGGCCGTAGATGCAGACTCGCAGGTGCGGACAGCGGGTCGTAGATGCGGTCTACTTCACAGATGCAGATTTCTCCCTCGCAGATGCGGTCCGTAGAAGCGGATACTTTCTTCGCAGGTGTGGCCCCAGCGGGGCCTAGCCATTTCCGTAGAAGCACCTTTTTCCACACGTGCGGTGGCGCAGGTGCGACCCCTGTACCACATATGCGAAAGTCGGGCAGTGGGTCTTTTTAAAAACCTAATTTTCAGCGATTTTCTTTCAAACTTTCTCAACAATTAGAAGACTAGGGCGATTTTATCAAGGGATTTTCTTCTCAAATCACAAGTAAGCACTTACTAACTGATTTCTTTCCATTTTCTATTCTTTTTCATCAACTTTTATCAATAATCTTAGGGTTTTAATGGTAGAAAATTTGGGAAATTGGTAGAGTTAGGGTTTTTCAATTTTTTTTGATTTAGACCTCATTTTGGGGTCGGATTTAAAAAGAAATTGTATATCCGGGCTCGTGGGGGAATGGGCAACATGGAATTGGTTCGAACCTCGTGTTTTGACCAAGCGGGCCCGGGGTCGATTTTTGGAATTTTGGGAGGAAAGCTTAGAAATTCATATTTCGGCATTGAGTTTAGTTTGTTTAGCTATTATTAATATTGTAAAGTCATTATTTCATAAATTTGACTGAGTTGGAGCCGAATTTGAGGGGTAAAGCTATACTAAAGGCTTGAGTTGAGTTTAGAGCATTCGAGGTAAGTATTTGATCTAATTTTGGCTTGAGCGAATATGATTAGAGTATTGTTTGCTAATTGCTAAATGTTGAGTATGATGTACAGGCATGGTGATGAGTATCTATACACCGGTGTCTAGCATAACCGTGAGTCCTTACTTGTGCTTATTTGGGATTCTGTAGCGACTCTTCCTTGCTTAATTGATGGTTTCTATATAACGTGAACAGTATGAAGAGGAAATATGATTTGTACACTCCTTGGAGCATTGGCTCGAATTATGACATGATTAGGAAGTAAGAAATGAATGAAAGAGAAAGAGATGTAATTATTCCTTTGTCGGGACGTGTACGTTATTGTTGTTGTTCCCTTGTCGGGAATTAAATGTCTATTTGTATTCTCCCTTGCTGGGATAGATGAATTGATACTTGTTCCCTTGCTGGGAAACTATTATATATTATGAAATGGGATCGTGTGGCACGCCGACCACTTATATATTATGAAATGGGATCGTGTGGCACGCCGACCACTTATATATTATGAAATGGGATCGTGTGGCACGCCGATCACTTATATATCATGAAATAGGATCGTGTTGCGTGCCGACCACTTATATATCATGAAGTGGGATAGTGTGGCGCGCCGACTACTTATATATCATAAATTGGGATCGTGTGGTATGCCGACCACGTATTCTGTGTTAGAAGAGATCAGTTGTAGTTTTCCTTATTTATTCCTACCATTCTATTTTATCTGTTATCCCCAAAAGCATGCTCCCCTCCCAGACTTAATTATTACTTTCCACTGTTATTTTGTAGTACTTGTATATATATATATCTGCACAGGTTGATTGGTAGTCCTGTCTAGCCTCGTCACTACTTCGTCGGGGTTAGGCCGAGCATTTACCAGCACATGGGGTCGGTTGTGCTGATGCTACACTCTGTGCATCTTTTTGCACAGATCAAAGTATCAGAGCAGGAGCTTTTGGACAGCAGTAGGAGCATTGGGAGCTGACTTCAGTCCAGAGATTCCCGAGGTACTCGCGCTGACGTCCGCATGGCCCCGAGTCTCTCTTATCTTTGTTTCCGTTTGATTTCCTTTGTATCGGATCAGACAGTACTATATTTTTATTCAGACCTTGTATTTAGCATTCTGTAGGAGTTCGTGAGTTAGTGACACCAGATCTGGGTAGAGATGTATTTGAGCTTCCGCACTTGGTTTCAGTTATTTATATTTTGAGTCTTCCGCTTTTATATTAATTGTCTTATTTTTATTTATATTATCGATGTTGTTAAGAGAAGTATTAAATAAATTGGCTTGCCTAGCTCCTATTAGTAGGCGCCATCACGACTCCCGATGGTGGAAAAATCTGGGTCATAACAAGTTGGTATCAGAGTCCTAGATTACATAGGTCTCACGACTCACGGACAAACTTAGTAGAGTCTGAGGGATCGGTACGAAGACGTCTGTATTTATCCCCCAGAGGCTACGGAGTTAGGAAAAATTTCACTTTTGTTCTTTCTTGTCGTGCGATTCTGTTTCCCAAATACTGATTGTCTTTCTACTCTATTCTTTCGCAGATGGCGAGAACACGTGCTTCCTCTTCTACCGCGCAGCAGCCCGAGCCCCCAGCAGTAGCTCCTACGAGGGGTAGAAGCCGAGGCCGAGGCCGTGCCAGAGGTTGAGGCAGGGGCAGAGCTCAGCCCCGAGCAGCAGTCCCAGAGGTGGAGCCTCATATTGATTATGATAAGGAGGTTCTAGACCCAGCAGCTTCGGTGGGCCTAGCTCAGGTTCCAGAGGGGTTCATAGTCACCCCACATCTTTCAAGACACTTTGGTCAGACTGGCAGGCTTTGTGGATAGCGTCACTAGAGCGGGTTTGCTTCCAGCAACACCAACCACTTCTCAGGCTGGAGGAGGAGTTCAGACTTCTGCTATACGTACTCCGGAGCAGGTAGCTCCCCAGGCTCATGTTCCAGTGGTTCAACCAGCTGTGGAAGTTCAGCCAGGTATTGTGACCCAGGCCGGCGATGTAGCGTTGTCTGGGCCAAGAGCCATAGTTAGTTGTTGTTTCCATTTGGTTGTTTCTTCCTCGTTGTTGATACCGGTAAGACCCAGCCAGATGATTTCTGCTGGTGGTAGTGAGAGGACTCTTTGTACCTGCATACCCAAAAGAGGGCGCTGGTTAAAAAACAATCATTTTATTTTCTTTCTTGCTTTCCCTTAGCAGCGGGAAAGGAGTGTATCTATCTGCCTAGCTTTGGTGGATTTCCCCCAATGCAATCCACAGCGGCTATGTCTTCAAATGCTTTGTGGAGGCTTGATAGGTTCTCCAAGCTCTTCACCACCACGTTCAGCGGTACTTATTCAGAGGATCTACAGGATTTCTTATTTAGCTGCCATGAGATCCTTCGGACTATGGGTATTGTGGAGACCAATGGAGTCGACTTCGCCACTTTTCGACTAGCAGGATCCGCCAAGACTTGGTGGAGGGACTATTGTTTATCCAAACCAGCAGGGTCGCTATTATTGACTTGGGACCAGTTTGCAGAGTTATTTTTGGAGAAATTTCTCCCAGTTACTCAGCGAGAGGCTCTTCGCAGGTAGTTCGAGTGCCTCCAGCAGGGCTCTATGACAGTCATTCAGTATGAGACTCGGTTCATTGATCTAGCATGCCATGCTATTATTATACTCCCCACAGAGCGAGAGAGGGTGCATAGATTTATTGATGGATTGATTAAGCCGATCTGTCTCTAGATGGCCATGGGAGTCGGGAGTGAGATTTCTTTTTAGGAGGCGGCCAATGCGGCCCGTAGAGTTGAGGTGGCTCTTGCACGGGGAAGTGGTCATGGTTCAGATAAGAGGCCCCGTCATGCAGGTAGGTTCAGTGGTACCTCATCTAGAGGCGGGGATTCTTATGGTAGAGGCCATCCTCCGAGGCCCTTTCAGTTAGCCCTACAGGTCTCACATGGTACTTCAGGTGGTCGTGGCTCTTAGCCACAGTCTTCTGACCAGTAGCTTTTTAGTTCACCACCAGCACCTATCAGCGTGCCACCACTCCGTTATTCTCAACAACCGAGGGCTTGTTACACGTGTGGCGATACGAGACATATTGCAAGGTATTGCCCTCGAGCTTCTGATAACTGTCAGCAGCAGGGACCTCGTCCCATGATTCAGGCATCAGGTGATCCACAGGCCACCCAGCTAGCTAGAGGCGAGGGTAGAGGCCATAGAGGTGGAGGTAGAGATCATAGAGGTGGAGCTCAGACTGCCAGAGGTAGAGGCCAGCCAGCAGTCGATCGTCCCAGAGATATGGTTCAGGGAGGTGGGGTCCAGCCCCAGTGTTATGCTCTTCCAGCCAGGCCAGAGGCTGAGTCTTCGGATGCAGTTATTACAGGTACTATTCTGGTCTGTGATAGGGATGCTTCAGTGCTATTTGACCCTGGGTCTACGTATTCATATGTGTCGTCCTATTTTACACCCTACCTGGTTATGCCTAGTGATGCTTTGGGTATTCCTGTTCATGTATCTACACCGGTGGGAGATTCTATAGTGGTCGACCGAGTTCATCATTCCTGTGTGGTAGTTTTTGAGGTATTGAGACCCGCATTGATTTATTGCTCTTAGACATGGTGGATTTCGACGTTATATTAGGGATGGATTGGTTGTCCCCGTATCAAGCTAACTTGGATTGTCTCGCCAAGACCGTGACCTTGGCTTTGCCAGATTTGCCCTGTTTGGAGTGGAGAGGGACCCCAGGGCATACCACCCGCAGTGTTATTTCATATGTTAAGGCTCGATGCATGGTCGAGAAGGGGTGTTTAGCTTATCTGGCGTATGTTCGCGATTCTAGTGTAGAGGTCCCTTCTATTGATTATGTTCCTATTGTTCGGGAGTTCCCTGAGGTTTTCCCTTCAGACCTGTCGGGTATGCCGCCTGACAGGGATATTGATTTCTGTATTGATCTGGCTCCGGGCACTCAGCCCATTTTCATTCTGCCGTATCGTATGGCCCCGCCAGAGTTGAAGGAGTTAAAGGACTAATTGCAAGAATTGCTAGAGAAGGGTTTTATCAGACCTAGTATTTCTCCTTGGGATGCGCCGGTGTTATTTGTGAAGAAAAAGGATGGGTCGATGAGGATGTGCATTGATTACCGTCAATTGAACAAAGTGACGATTAAGAACAAGTATCCATTGCCGAGGATTGATGATTTATTTGACTAGCTTCAGGGTGCAAAGGTGTTTTCAAAGATAGACTTGAGATATAGCTGCCACCAGCTGAGGATTAGGGCGTCTGATGTCCCTAAGACAGCATTTCGCACTGGGTATGGGCATTATGAGTTTTTGGTCATGTCATTTGGGTTGACCAATGCCCCAGCGACATTTATGGAGTTGTTGAACCGAGTGTTCAGGCCTTACTTAGACTTGTTTGTGATAGTCTTTATTGATGATATTTTGGTGTACTCCTGCAGCCAGGAGGAGCACGAGCAACACCTCAGAGTGGTTCTTCAGACTCTGAAGGATAGTCAGTTATATGCTAAATTCTCTAAGTGCGAGTTCTGGTTGAGTTCGGTTGCATTTCTGGGTTACGTCATATCAGTAGAGGGTATTTAGGTGGACCCGAAGAAGATTGAGGCAGTTAAGAACTGGCCTCGACCAGCATCAGCTACCGAGATTTGGAGTTTCTTAGGGTTAGCAGGTTATTATCGTCGGTTCGTGGAAGGATTTTCATCTATAGCAGCCCCGATGACCAGATTGACCCAGAAGGGTGCCCAGTTCAGATGGTCAGATGAGTGTGAGGCGAGCTTTCAAAATCTCAAGACAACTCTGACTACGACACCGATATTGGTTTTACCCACAGGCTCAGGGCCTTATACAGTTTATTGTGATGCTTCCCGTATTGGGCTTGGTGCAGTATTGATGTAGGATGGTAGAGTCATTGCCTATGCTTCGAGGCAGTTGAAGATCCACGAGAAGAATTATCCGGTTCATGATCTAGAGTTGGCAGCCATTGTTCATGCTTTGAAGATTTGGAGGCATTACCTATATGGTTTGACGTGTGAGGTGTACACTGATCACAAAAGTCTTCAGTACTTGTTCAAGTAGAAGGAGTTGAACTTGAGGCAGAGGAGGTGGTTGGAGCTACTGAAAGATTATGATGTTACTATTTTGTATCACCTGGGAAGAGCCAATGTGGTGGCCGATGCATTGAGTAGGAAGTCTGCCAGCATGGGTAGTCTTGCTTATATTCCGGTCAGTTAGAGACCGCTTTCTTTGGATAGTTAGGCCTTGGCCAATCGATTTGTGAGGTTGGACATTTCTGAGCTTAGTAGAGTGTTAGCTTGCACGGTCGCTCGTTCTTTATTATTGGAGCGTATCCGTGATCGACAGTTTGATGATCCCCATTTGTGTGTCCTGAGAGACACGGTGCAGCGTGGAGGTGCCACGAAGGTGACCTTAGATGATGATGGAGTTTTGAGATTGCAGGGGCGAGTTTGTGTTCCCAATGTCGATGGGATTCGAGAGTTGACTTTAGTGAAGGCCCATAGGTCTTGGCATTATATTCACCCAGGCGCCGCAAAGATGTATCAGGACTTATGGCAGCATTATTAGTGGCGTAGGATGAAGAAGGATATTGTGGCATATGTGGCTCAATGTTTAAACTGTCATCAGTTTAACTACGAGCATCAGAGGCCTGGAGGTTTGTTCCAGAGGATTGATCTTCCCGAGTGGAAGTGGGAGAGGATTACCATGGATTTCATTACCGGACTCCCGTTGACTTGGAAGAAGTGCGACTCGATATGGTTTATTGTTGATAGGCTGAACAAGTCAGCGCATTTCATTCCTGTGGCAGTCTCCTATTCATCCGAGAGGTTAGCTGAGATTTATATCCGGGAGATTGTTCGCCTTCATGGTGTGCCGACATCTATCATTTCGGATCGGGGTACACAGTTTACCTCGCATTTTTGGGGTGCAGTTCAGCGAGAGTTGGGCACACGGGTTGAGTTGAGCACAACGTTTCATCCTCAGACAGATGATCAGTCCGATCGGACTATTCAGATTTTGAAGGATATGCTCCGGGCTTGTGTTATCGACTTTAGAGGTTCGTGGGACCAGTTTTTGCCTTTAACAGAGTTTTCCTACAACAACAGTTACCAGTCCAGCATTCGGATGGCTCCATATGAGTCGTTGTATGGTAGGCGATGTCGGTCTCCAGTCGGATGGTTTGAGTCAGGAGAGGCTCGGCTATTGGGTACCGATTTAGTTCAGGAGGCCTTGGATAAGGTCAAGATCATTCAGGACAGTCTTTGTTCGGCTCAATCGCAGCAAAAGAGTTATGCAGATCATAAGGTTCGGGATGTAGCTTTCATGATTGGTGAGCGGGTCTTGCTCCGAGTGTCGACTATGAAAGGCGTGATGAGATTTGGGAAGAAGGGCAAGCTTAGCCCTAGGTTCATTGGTCCATTTGAGATTCTCGATCGTGTGGGAGAGGTGGCTTATAGACTTGACTTGCTGCCTAGCTTGTCAACCGTGCATCCAGTGTTTCATGTGTCCATGCTTTGGAGGTATCACGATGATCCAGCTCACATGTTAGATTTTAGCACTGTCCAGTTGGACAAGGATTTGTCTTATGAGGAGGAGCCGGTAGCTATTCTAGACTGGCAGGCTCGACAGTTGAGGTCGATGAGTTTTCCTTCAGTGCATTTCCAGTGGAGAGGACAGCCTCCTGAGGCATCGACTTGGGAGTCCGAGCCTGATATGCGGAGCCGTTATCCTCATCTATTTCCTGACTCAGGTACTTCTTTCCTTGTCCGTTCGAGGACGAACGGTTGTTTTAGAGGTGGAGAATGTGACGACCCAAAGGGTCATTACCTGTTTTCTCTTTCATTCCGTGCTTTTGAAGCCTTGAAAATCTTATTTTTACTTGCCTCGATCTGCGTGCACAGTCCGAGCGCGTAACCAAAAAGCTTATATGTTAAATTCTGTGAAAATTTTCAAAATGTGGCTTTAAATTATTTAAAGTTGACTTGGGTCAACATTTTGGGTAAACAAATCCGGACCCGTGATTGGACGGTCCCGGAGGGTCGGTAGAAAAATATGGGACTCGGGCGTATGCCCGGAATAGAAATCCGAGGTCCCGAGCCCGAGAAATAATTTTTTAAAGGAAATTATTTTTCTAAAATTTATTTGGAAATTTGAAATGGAAATGGATTAGAAAGCATTGGTATCAGGCCCCTTTTGGTTCCGGCACCCGGTATAGGTCTTATATGTGGTTTAAGCGTTTCCTGTGAAATTTGGTTGAAATCGGACGTCGTTTGACGTCTTTCGGACCTAAAACTCTAAGTTTGAAAGTTTATGAGGTTTGATGAAAAAGTAATGATTTTGAGGTTTGATTCCTCGCTTATGATGTTATTTTGGCGATTTAATCGCATGGTTAAGTTCGTAGGATATTGTTGAGTTAGTGTGTGTGTTTGGTTAGAAGCCCCGAGGGTTCGGGAGTGTTTCGGAGGTGTTCAGGGTGGTTGAAACTTAGAAAAAAATTGCAGAAAATCACTGTTGCTGCCCCAAGTCTGGTGTAACAGCACCTGCAGTCCTTTGGCCGCAGATGCGGACTCGCAGGTACAGACAGTGGGTCGCAGATGCGGTCTCCTTCGCAGATGCAGATTTCTCCCTCGCAGATGTGGTCCGCAGAAGCGGATCCTTTCTTCGCAAGTGCAGCCCCAGCGGGGCCTAGCCATTTCCGCAGAAGCGCTTTTTTTCTGCACGTGCGGTGGAGCAGGTGCGACCCCTGTACCGCAGATACGAAAGTCGGGCAGTGGGTCTTTTTAAAAACATAACTTTCAGCGATTTTCTTTCAAACTTTCTCAACAATTAGGGCGATTTTCTCAAGGGATTTTCTTCTCAAATCAGAAGTAAGCACTTACTAACTGATTTCTTTCCATTTTCTATTCTTTTCATCAACTTTTATCAATAATCTTAGGGTTTTAATGGTAGAAAATTTGAAAAATGGGTAGAGTTAGGGTTTTTCAATTTTTCTTGATTTAGACCTCGTTTTGGGGTCGGATTTGAAAACAAATTGTATATCGGGGCTTGTGGGGGAATGGGTAACATGGAATTAGTTCGAACCTCGTGTTTTGACCAAAGGGGCCCAGGGTCGATTTTTGGAATTTTGGGAGGAAAGCTTAGAAATTCATATTTAGGCATTGGGTTTAGTTTGTTTAGCTATTATTAATATTGTAAAGTCATTATTTCATAGATTTGATTGAGTTGGAGCCGAATTCGAGGGGTAAAGCTATAGTAGAGGCTTAAGTTGAGTTTGGAGCATTCGAGTAAGTGTTTGATCTAACTTTGGCTTGAGGGAATAAGATTAGAGTATTGTTTTCTAATTGCTAAATGTTGAGTACGGTGTATAGGCATGGTGACGAGTATCTATACACCGGTGTCTAGCATGACCGTGAGTCCTTACTTGTGCTTATTCGGGATTCTGTAGCGACTCTTCCTTGCTTAATTGATGGTTTCTATATAACGTGAACAGTATGAAGAGGAAATAGGATTTGTACACTCCTTGGAGCGTTGGCTCAAATTATGACATGATTAGGAAGTAAGAAATGAACGAAAGAGAAAGAGATGTAATTATTCCCTTGCCAGGACGTGTACGTTATTATTGTTGCTCCTTTGCCGGGAATTAACTGTCTATTTGTATTCTCCCTTGCCGGGATAGATGAATTGATACTTGTTCCCTTGTCGAGAAATCATTATATATTATGAAATGGGATCGTGTGGCACGCTGACCACTTATATATTATGAAATGGGATCGTGTGGCACGCTGACCACTTATATATTATGAAATGGGATCGTGTGGCACGCCGACCACTTATATATCATGAAATGGGATCGTGTGGCGCACCGACCACTTATATATCATGAAATGGGATCGTGTGGCGCGCCGACCACTTATATATCATGAAATGGGATCGTGTGGTACGCCGACCATGTATTCTGTGTTAGAAGAGATCAGTTGTAGTTTTCCGTATTTATTCCTACCGTTCTATTTTATTTGTTATCCCCAAAAGCATGCTCCCCTCCCAGACTTAATTATTACTTTCCGCTGTTATTTTGTAGAACTTTAATATATATATATATATGCACAGGTTGATTGGTAGTCATGTCTAGCCTCGTCACTACTTCGCCGGGGTTAGGCCAAGCACTTACCAGCACATGGGGTCGGTTGTGCTTATGCTACACTCTGTATATATTTTTGCTCAGATCACAGTACCGGAGCAGGAGCTTTTGGATAGCAGTAGGAGCATTGGGAGCTAACTTCAGTCCTGAGATTCCCGAGGTAGCCGCGCTGACGTCCGCATGGCCCGGAGTCTCTCTTATCTTTATTTCCATTTGATTTCCTTTGTATCGGATCAGACAGTACTATATTTTTATTCAGACCTTGTATTTAGCATTTTGTAGGAGTTCGTGAGTTAGTGACACCAGATCTGGGTAGAGACGTATTTGAGCTTCCGTACTTAGTTTCAGTTATTTATGTTTTGAGTCTTCTGTTTTTATATTAATTGTCTTGTTTTTATTTATTTTGTCGATGTTGTTAAGAGAAGTATTAAATAAATTTTCTTGCCTAGCTTCTATTAGTAGGCGCCATCACGACTCCCAATGGTGGAAAAATTCGGATCGTGACACCTAATTTTGGACATGTGTTAGAATTGTAGGTATTCCACTTGTCAGCCTAATATGATTTTGCCTTTGTTATTCTATATTAGATAGATAAGAAATATTATGCTACATTCTCTTAGTACATCTAACATGGTTCTATACGATTTACACTAAAAACCTTTCTTTTTTATGGAATTAATTTTTAAGTATTTTTTTTAAGTAACTCGAATTAACTGAACAGGTTGAAGCATGAGTTTGGAGCAAAAAGAGAAGGATGAACATGCTAATTAAAGAATGTGTCAAGAAATTCATGTTTTAATGACCTTTAAAGAAGAAAAAAGAAAAGAAAATAGTAAGTGTCACACGCGTGTTTTATGTCTCACAAAAACAGTCTGCACGGCATCCAGGTCTTAACTTGACTTCAGCCTGCTCCAACATTCGGCCAAAATTCTGTAACTTTGAACTTAGATTAATTTAGGCATCTTTCAACGTTAAGTTAGAACTGACTTTAGGCAACGAAAAATATAAGTTAAGGGACAGAAATATAGATTAACAAAAGTCACACTATACAGGAAACTATTTTTCTAACTTTGTATTTAACTCGAGCATACAAAGAAACTCAAACTCAAAGTACATCCGCGTACAAAATGAAAATCACCCTTGACCCTCACAATACTACTCTTAGCCTTAGTTTGTTTTCACTCTTGAAAATAGATTTAGGACTCTTTCTAACTCACTTGTGTGCTCTCACACGTTTTTCACTCCTTACCACAAAGAGAATAGGTGCTGCCCATTTATAATACATGAACCAGCCCCATTTACACAATAGTTGCCTATATTTAGGCTTAGACACTTGCCAACTTAGCCCACTACTTTAGTCGAGTGTATTTGATACCCCCAACTACTAGGATCATGTAAATCATGCTAAAGTATAATGGGATCATGGCCCCAAAAACGTGCTAACTCCTGCCAGTATTTTAGCAAGTCTTCAACTGTTGCCCATGTGCACAGCATGTGCCGTAACCGCCATTGACTTCGTCAATCCAAGAATTGCTGTCCAATTTTGTGCCTTGGCTTGGACCAGGCGCTAATGCCATTTTATCTAGCTGCATTGTGTCACAATTTGCCTTTGTCATCGCCCACGAAGTTGGCCCGTTTGCTGCAACTCAATGCCATGACAAGTATGTCCGCTCACTGCCTTCCCGTTGCACATCTACCTGCCTTTGCCTCATCGTTTCTACCTTGCCTTGGCATCAATACCTCATGACTTGATTCCTTTATCATGATAAAGTGTCACCTTTAGACCGCAACTCATTGTCAAGCCCTTGCCAAGTTGTCTCGCCTCCGTCAAAGCCTTGGCCATCACTTGCCCATTTCCCTTTTTGACTTTGGTGCTACTCGTGCACCTGATTTGCAACACTTTTGCTGCCTCATGATAACACTCTTGTTGTCAAGTCGAGCTCAAAGTGGCGGAGGTCTAACAGTAAACTTCCTAATTACCTTATGTCTTAATTAGTAACAAACAATTCCTTTTTTTCTTCTTTTCAATTTGTAAGTATCTTTCAACAGAGACAAAAAATGTTAACCAATTTCTATTTTTATAAGCTTTGTAGATAAAGTCATCTCCGAGAATAAATATGCTTTGCCGGGTGACAAGAATCCATATAAGTAGAAATAACTAA
The DNA here is from genome assembly GCA_026770625.1 of Nicotiana glauca. NCBI lineage: Eukaryota > Viridiplantae > Streptophyta > Magnoliopsida > Solanales > Solanaceae > Nicotiana > Nicotiana glauca. Next base: position 63,715 of record MU702059.1, on the reverse strand, counting down.
TAGCATGTTGTAGTACTATCTATAAGATAGTTGCAAAGGTGTTAACTATAAAAATAAAACCTATGATTAAATTACTTGGTGGGTCTATCCCAAACTGCATTTATTGAAGGTAGAAATATCCCAGATAATGTGATTATAGCTCATGAGTTAGTGAAGGGTTATGGGAAAAAAGGAGTATCACCTAGATGCTTAGTAAAAGTGAATATCAGACAGGCATATAATTCTCTGAATGGGATTTCGTGATGCAAGTGCTAGTGGAATTTGGATTTCCACAGAAGCTGGTCCATTTGATCATGAACTGTATCTCCACAGTCAGTTATTCATTGCTACTAAATGGTGATATAACTCCTATATTCCATGCTAAGAGTGGGTTGAGACAAGGGGACCCCATGTCCCCATATCTATTTGTTCTAGCTATGGAATACCTAAATAGATCCTTGAAGCAACTTAGAAACAATTCTGACTCCAATTACCACTCCAGGTGTGCAAAAAATGAAATAATTCACATTTGTTTTGCTGATGATCTACTAATGTGTTGCAGGCAGACAAGGTCTCTATTCTTCTCCAAATGTAAGCATTTGATCACTTTTCCAATGTTTATGGACTGAAAGCTAATCTGGAGAAGAGTTCATTCTATGTTGCAGGAGTGACACAAGAGTTTAAAGTTCATATATGCAAGATATGCATTTACTATTGGAGAGATGCCATTCAAATACTTGGGTATTCCATTGTCTTCAAGGAAGCTTTCTATTCACCAGTGTCTACCCTTGGTTGAAAAGATAATTGCTAGAGTTTAATGTTGGACCACTAAGTTCCTATCATACAATGGTGGAGTATAACTTAAGAAATGGGGAATTAAGGTGGTGCAAGACTGTGTCCTATACAACACAAATGCAGTGGAGACATTGGAGCACCTCTTCTTTTGTAGTGACTATTCAAAGTATATATGGAGCTCATTGCTACACTGGTTAGGGGAGAGGAGACCAATCAGAGGATGGGATGAGGAGGTCATTTGGGTATCCAAGAGAATTATTAACTCCTGAGCAAGAGCAGGCATCATTGGCTTCTTATTTGTAGCAAGTATCTACCATATATAGGCTGAGAGGAATGCCAGAAGGTTTAGAAACCAGAGACGAGAAAGCAGGCAGCTGATCAAGAAAAATGTACTACAATTACATATATATATGGTCAGAAGAATGGCAAATGGCAACAACAGCTGAATGGCTTGAATAGTTACCCAGTATAGATTCGAAAGTGTTAAACATGTTATCACTAGATATTGTTAGTAGTTATAGAAGTTAGCTGGATAAGGAACAATTAAAATAGTTATAGAGATTACTGAGAGCTGATGTGACGACCTGATCGGTCATCTCATGTGTTACTGCCCCGTTTCTCCCATTTTATGCTTCTTCATGTTTCGTTATCGGTATGTGGTGTGTTAGAGTTGATTTGGATTGGTTTTGATAATAAATGAGATACTTAGTCTCTTTAAGGAAGGCTTAAGTTGGAAAAGTCAATTGGATATTGACTAATGAGTTATAGGGCTCGAATGTGATTTCTGGTGATTCAGTTAGCTTCGGGGGATGATTTGTGACTTAGGAGCNAGCTTCGTTGGATGATTTTGGATATGTGTGCAAATTTTCAGGTCATTCGGACATCGTTTGGTTGGATTTTTGATCGAATGCGCATTTCGGAAGTTTTGAAAAAACTTAGGCTTGAATCCAATGTAAATTGATGATTTTAGTGTTATTTGATATGTTTTAAGGATTGGAACAAGTTTGAATAATGTTTTAGGAGGTGTTGGTGCTTTTGGTTAAGGTCCCGGGGGCCTCGGGGTGATTTCGGAAGGTTTTTGGAGTTAATTATAGGTTCAAATTTGCTGGTATCAGTTGGTTTCGCACCTGCGGTTATTGGACCGCAGGTGCGGTTTCGCTGAAGCGGTTTGAGGAGCGCAGAAGAGAAAGTCTTGGACCTTGACAATTTTGCAGGAGCGGAAAGAGTACCGCATAAGCGGTCCCGCAGAAGCGAGCTGGGCCTCGCAGAAGAGGAAATAGGAATCCTGGTCAGGTTCCGCAAAAGCGGAATAATGGACAGCATAGGCGGTCCCGCTGAAGCGAAGCGGGGACCGCAGAAGCGGTAGGTGCCTTAAGTGAGAAGTCCGCAAAATCGGGCATGGAACGCATATGCGGAAGTCGCAGAAGCGGTGATTTATGTGTAGAAGCGAAAAGTCCTGGCAGTTAAGTGAAATTAATCTTCTTTGCGAATTTTTGAGAGAACACAACATTTCCACTTCGGACTAAGAGGGTTTTGGACGATTTTGAAGAGAGTTTCGAGGGCTTTCATCAGGTATGGATTCTTGGACTTAGAATACGTTATTATGGTGTAAAATCATGGATTAACACTGAAAACCCAAGGAATTAAAGGTTAAAAATGGAGGTTAGGGCTTGAAACTTAAGAGAGTCAAACTAGGGATTTGAGAGGTCAAATGGACTCCGATTCTTGTGAATTTGATATGTATAGACTCGTGGAAAGATGAGGAACATTTTGGTATAAAAATTTCTGACTTTCAAGAAGTGGGACCGGGGCTCGAGTTTTGCTAGGTTCGAGATTTTTGCTATTTCTCGATTGTTTTCGATTGGGTATTGTTCCCGTAGAATATTGTTATATATTCGCTCTGATTTTGGTTAGATATGACGCGTGTGGAGGCCGATTTGAGGGGCAAAGGTGTCGCGATCTAGAGATTTCACCGGTTCGAGGTGAGTAATACTTGTAAATGATATTCTGAGGGTTTGAAACCCCAGATTTGCACATCATAGTGCTGTATTCAGGTGACTTGCATGTCGTAACGCGAGCGTAGGGTAGAGCACCATTGGGTATTGTGACTTGGTCCGTCCCGATTGATGAAATTACTACGTATTTGACTGAAACTACTTGTTATCATCATGATTTGGGCTGATTGCCATGTTTTGGGCTTCGCGCCGATTATTTGAATCCTTTAGGGATTATTATCACTGTTTCTATGATACTTAGCATGTTAAATGATTTCAGTCCTGAATTAAACACTTTTTTGAAATGTCTAGTCATACTTCTATGGTTTAAAAAAAAACTTAAACTATATTTTCAATGTTTGGAGCCGAGAACTATTACTTGACATCGCCCTAGTGGCTCATATGTATATTCTGGACTGATGATGGATCGGGCTGCACGCCGCAGCGGTGTGATATTGATATTGCGCTTGGGCTGTAGGAGCCCCTCCGGAGTCTGAACCCCCACAGTTAGCACGGGTACCCAAACGGATCGGGCTATACGCCACAGCGGTCATGTGCATTGCATTGCATTCATGCATTGGTCCCTGTTTGTACTACGTGTCATGACATTCCGCACTCTCATATCATTGGCATCCATGCTACTTCTTGCACTGTTGACCAGATACCCTGGTGTTATTTGTTGGTGGAGTGTTGTGCCTGAAGGGCTGACTTGTGTGTTGTCTTGCACTATCTGCTTTGCATTCATTTGCTTAATTGTTGGAAAAGGATATTTTCAAAGAGGTTTTTAACTGAGCTAGATATTTTCTAAAAGATTTTTTCGGTTTTACTGTTTTCTCAAAGGGTTGCACTACCCTATATAACATGATGGAGTGCTTTACGTGTTTTCTTACCGCTCAGTTATTATTCACTCTTATTACTCACTGAGTTGGAGTACTCACTTTATTCCATGCACCTTGCGTGCAATTGCACGTATTGTTCACCCGGAAGCGGGTTAATAGCTGATTGAAGGTATTACTACTGTAGTTGAGCAAGGTGACCGCCAGCGTTCGCGGCACCAGACTTCATCTTTTGATTCTGAATCTTATTTTGTATATATATTATTGGCCCTATAGTTGTGTTCAGGTTTCTTTAGATGTTCGTGACTTGCGACACCCTGGCCGGGTTGTGTAGGGTGGAAATTAACCACTTTTAATGCCATTAAGTTGTATTTTCTATTCATATATGTTTAATAATTGTTAAAGAGACGAATTGGGTTAGTTGGATGGCCTTGTCTTCATGAGAGGCGCCATCACGACCGGGTTTGAAAAGTGGGTCGTGACAAGTTGGTATCAGAGCCTAGGTTACTAGGTCTCACGAGTCATGAGCAGGTTTAGTATAGTCTCGCGGATCGGTACAGAGACGTCTGTATTTATCCTCGAGAGGCTGCAGAACCTTTAGGAAAAACTTCATTTTCTTGGAATTCTTGTCGTACGTATTTGATTCAGCTTGAGATATAACTCTTGAAATTCCTTCCACACGTCTGTATGCGCATGTGAGCGCTCAGTATTGTATGTGCCTTGATGGCTTGTGATTCCCCGATCAAGGGGCGAGATGTGATCTCCATGAGTTTGATGTTGGCTAGTCTGGAGGACTTGATACTGGATCTTGCCTAGGGCTTGAGCACTGAGGTGCTGATCGTGTGAGCAAGTGTTTTGAACTTATATGTTCAGTATTGTCCTTATTAGCCGGAATGGCGGTTGTATATCCATGTGATGAGTATTTTAGTGTTGCGAGGTGTATTTATATGACTTGGTAGTAACGAAGAAGTCTGCTGGATAATAGACGAACTGGTAAGTGATTCGTTTCCTATTGTGATCTGTTGTGTAGCCCCAAGTTATGGGCGTACGAAGGATATTTTTGTATCTCCTAGTTGGGAAGTGAAGTGCATTGCATGCGACAGTATGAGTTCAGACTCAGGAAGACTAAATGACTATGTAACGTAGGTAATGGTGGAAGGTGTGCTAACTTACTAAATTGAGGCGAAGTAGGTGGGTTATCTCCTGCGGAGTGTTCTTGAGTGGTATTATCTTTATGTGTCCGTTAGAAGATCCCATGTGTAATTGAAAGGTAGGTGTTGTAATTTGAAAATTTGGGTCGCTTAAGAGAGTGGACTCAGCTGATGTGGGGATGAATGCGAGGTTTGCAGAGGATTTTAGTACGAGATGATCTGTGTTTTCATAAACTAGTAGATGATTTAGTTTAATCTCACTATAATATTGAGGCATCATTAGAGTAAAAGTATTATGGGTTATTGAGTGTGTCCCGATATATGGCTTCGAACCAAGTTGGGGAGGTTGCTGTTGATTAGTTGTTCGCACGGTCGTGTGCTATGTTGGTTCCGTTTTGAGGTATGCTAGCGGATCAGTCCTGGTTGCAGAAAATGAGCCGAGGATGGCACGAGTGAAGCAAAATTTTGATAAAGGTTATATGGTGCTTCGTAGATGTGAGGAAATAATAGGATGTCTTGAGCTGTTGTTGATAAAGAATGCTCAGTGTATAGA
>MU702059.1:47659-58157 GCA_026770625.1 Nicotiana glauca | reverse complement strand
TATGCTGGCGGATCAGTCCTGGTTGCAGAAAATGAGCCGAGGATGGCACGAGTGAAGCAAAATTTTGATAAAGGTTATATGGTGCTTCGTAGATGTGAGGAAATAATAGGATGTCTTGAGCTGTTGTTGATAAAGAATGCTCAGTGTATAGAGAAGGAAGATGTTTGTTTGTATTGGAATGAGATCATATCCTGCGATGTCAGAGTGCTAATAAGGCACGAGTGGTTCTGTTCGTTAAGTCAGGTAATTTGCGGTTTGAATAAGAGTGAATGACTCTCGAGAATGGTTTTAAGGTGTTCAAGATTTACATGAGATAATTAGGTGTCTTAAGGTTGTGTATGTGGCTAGAGATTGTGTTTTTATTGGGAAAGGTCAAGGCTTGTGGTATTTTATATTGATTATGGGATCCTATGTATCGGTACCTGGAAAGTCAAGGTAACGAATTCAAATTCGCAGGGAGTTCTTTAGAGTAAAGTGTTCTAGAATGTGGTATTTCTGGGCACGGTTGAGAGAGTATTCAGTGGCCTATGGGTCTTAGACAGTGTGGTCTTATGTACGAATCTCGTGTGGTAAGCCTGGATTGTGGCATTGTGATGCTACAGCGAGGGAGAGATATCAAGTTGATGATGAATCAGAAGGGAAATTAGATAAATAGAATAGCTTGATAGTAGACCGAATCAGTATGGTAAGAATATGGTTGATTCTTCGTATGTGTTCTAGGTGATGAGATTTTACAAGTATCGTGCAGCAAAGCTCTTGAGTTCCGACAGCTTGCTTAGCTTTGTTTGGATAACAGGATTCAGTCCTGGCAGATTAGCTTGTGCGAATGGAATTGGGATAGAGTTCTTGTTGGGTTTTATCGTAGTTTGAAGATGAGTATATTTTCTATGGGTATGCGAAGCATGGAGTGTGTCATGATTTTTCTTCTAAATGGGATCAATGAAAGTTCTTGACTAGTTGAGTGAGTCGATGTCTGTAGCGCGAAAGGGAGATAAAAGTTCTCATATTATCCTAGTGTGGTATGGTATATGAGATATGTTGTGGAGGATTGGGATTTGTGTGTGTGTAAGGTTCGGTTCAGTTTGGAATGGAAAGTCATTAAATTCTTAAGCAGCACGGGCAGCTGCAGGTGATTTAAGAATCGATCTTCAGATGATTAGGGAAAGTGGTACTGCTATTCTAGTGATTTGATGGGGGTATATGTTCAGTAGAAGGGGAAGGTGATGTAAATTGATAATACTTCGGTGGTATTGCAGCATTTTCTTGTTGGATCGACTGTGGATATTTGAGTTTGTTGATGGCACAGGGAAATTTTAGAATATATTTTGTGGAATGATTGGGTACTCAAGATGTGATATGTATTCATACGGCGAAATTTGGGATTAGGTACAGTGATTCATGTGCTATATGGAGTCGGAGACTGGTAGTTCTCAGGTACAGACTATGTGGTGGTTGTGGATCGTGTGTATCAACACCGTTTAGCGGCTATTGGGATTTGGAGACCCGAGTGGATCTTTCCTTGCTTGGTATATTAGGTTGTGGATACGGTATTGGGGTGTAGACTGATTGTCTCAGTGTTGGGTTATTCTAGACTATTGTACTATGGGTTATGTCGGAAAATGCCACAGGTTGCGTGGCGGAGTGCATCGGATTATGTTCTAGCAGAGTGGTGGTATTCCAAAGACCAGCGGACGGCTGGGAAGGATCGATTTCCTTAATTGGGCCTTGGTGGTGGATATCAGTGTAGAGGTTGCTGCCATTGATTCAGTTCTAGTATTGAGGGACTCTTTTCGGTTGCATTCCTTGTGGCCGGGCATGTCGACGGACGAGAATGTGGATTTCAGTATTTATTTGGTGCCCGGCACCGTATCGTACGGCTCCGGCAGGAGTTAAAGTAATGGAAGGAGTAGCTTCAGGCTTCTTGGTAATGAGTTCGTTGGTAAGCTGATTGGATACATGTTTAGCTTGAGTTGGCTTGGTTGGCCCCGAGTTGTATTATTGAGGGATAGGTTGATTCAATCATTGTTGAACTTATTAGTGATATGGGGAGACCTACGAGTTGCTTTTTCTGTGCTGTGAGACGTTATGATTAGTTGGATGTGGGCACATGTGGTGCGGTTCTATTGAGTATTCATAGAGAAAGTCGAGCGGGAAGAGTAATTGAGTGTTACACGGTAAATGGAGTATTGGTTATGATCTATCAGGTTGCGTGTCGTATGTTATTTGTTCCATCGTGGGTGTAAAGAATTACTTTAGTTTCAGACATCAAAAATTGTGCGTGGCTGTTGATTTGGAGCATAGTGACTTGAGGTGCTTCGTGTGTAACAATGTTTGGATAGGATCGTGCATTGTAGCGAGGCTACGTGGAGTTATGACCTTTCGGGGCAGCTTCAGGTGTTCTATTTCTATGATGTGAGACGGTGTCTCAGCCTTGTGTTGTGATGATACTGATGAGCTTGAGGTACAACTCTTCCGTTTGAGTCATTTGTCCTAATTTGAGTATGCTCAGACCGTTCCTTAATGGTGCATGCATTATGCAAGTTGTGGCTTAGGCCTGTATTGAGGTGTCGTATCACCAGGGTGGTGTGTTGAATTCGAGGTGATCGTTGGAGTCATTAATGAATGCGAACAGATGTGATTTCAGCTTGTTAGAGGGTTTATATCGAGGTTTGGCCCGGAAATCTATCGTGGTATTAGTCAACAAAGAAGTGGCTTCATGTATAGGTGACCTGAGGAATGGTTACGGTTTATCGCGTGTTTTATTTATCGTTGGCAGTAAATGAAAGTGATGGAATAAGACTTTAGCTAAATAAGAGGTTTTCTATCGGTATTTGGGTATTGTGGGCAACTACAGTGAATAGAGTCTATCGTTTCGAGTGTTTGGATTGTGTGGTATATCATATGGTTCCAGCTGAGGTTGCAGGTATGGTTTATTATAGCTAGTTCAGGTTTATTCTGAATATTGACGTGAGGTTCTGATTTTGAGTATGACTTCGGAAAGTGCAATGTGGTCCTACGGTTTATGGTTTAGATGGACCATGAAATTTCAGCTATATTATGTTATCGGACCTATGCGAGATAGGGTGACGAGGGATCACCCCGTGTATATGCTTGGTAAGGTTATTCAGCTTTTGGGTTGCTTCTAGTACAACTCTGGGTACGCTCGAGGACGAGTGTTTGTTTAAGTTGGGGAGGATGTGATGACCCGACCCGTCGTCTCATGTGTTACTGCTCCATTTCCCCTATTTTATGCTTCTTCATGTTTCGTTATCGGTATGTGGTGTGTTACAGTTGATTTGGATTGGTTTTGATAAGAAATAAGATACTTAGTCTCTTTAAGGAAGGCTTAAGTTGGAAAAGTTAACCGGACATTGACTAATGAGTTATAGGGCTCGGATGTGATTTCCGGTGATTCGGTTAGCTTCGGGGGATGGTTTGTGACTTAGGAGCGTGGCCGGAAGTGATTTTGGAGGTCCGGTGTAGAATTAGGCTTGAATTGGCGAAGTTAGTATTTTGGCGAATTCTGGTTGATGGGTGAGATTTTGATCCGAGGGTCAGAATGGAATTCCGAGAGTTGCTGTAGCTTCATTGGGTGATTTTGGATATGTGTGCAAATTTTCAGGTCATTCGGACATCGTTTGGTTGGGTTTTTGATCGAATGCGCATTTCGGAAGTTTTGAAGAAACTTAGGCTTGAATCCGATATGAATTGATGAGTTTAGTGTTGTTTGATGTGTTTTGAGGATTGGAACAAGTTTGAATAATGTTTTAGGAGGTGTTGGTGCTTTTGGTTGAGGTCCCGGGGGCCTCGGGGTGATTTCGGGTGGCTATCAGAAGGTTTTTAGAGTTAATTGCAGGTTCAAATTTGCTGGTATCTGTTGGTTTTGCAACTGCGGTTATTGGACCGCAGGTGCGGTTTCACTGAAGCAGTTTGAGGAGCGCAGAAGCGGAAGTCTTGGCCCTTGCCAGATTCCACAGGAGCGGAAAGAGTACCGCATAAGCGATCCCGCAGAAGCAAGTTGGGCCTCGCAGAAGCGAAAATAGGAATCCTGGTCAGGTTCCGCAGAAGCGGAATAATGGACCGCATAGGCGGTCCCGCTGAAGCGAAGCGGAGATCGCAGAAGTGGTAGGTGCCTTAAGTTAGAAGTCCGCAAAAGCGGGCATGGACCGCATATGCGGAAGTCGCAGAAGCGGTGATTTATGCGCAGAAGCGAAAATGCCTGGCAGTTAAGTGAAATTAATCTTCTTCGCGAATTTTTGAGAGAACACAACATTTCCACTTCGGACTTAGAGGGTTTTGGGCAATTTTGAAGAGAGTTTCGAGGGCTTTCATCAGGTATGGATTTGGACTTAGAATACGTTATTATGGTGTAAAATCATGGATTAACACTGAAAACCCAAGGAATTAAAAGTTAAAAATGGAGGTTAGGGCTTGAAACTTAAGAGAGTCAAACTAGGGATTTGAGAGGTCAAATGGACTCCGATTCTTGTGAATTTGATATGTATATACTCATGGCGAGATGAGGAACATTTTGGTATAAATATTTCTGACTTTCGAGAAGAGGGCCCGGGGCTCGGGTTTTGCTAGTTTCGAGATTTTTGCTATTTCTCGATTGTTTTCGATTGGGTATTGTTCCCGTAGCATATTGTGATGTATTCGCTCTGATTTTGGTTAGATACGATGCGCGTGGAGGCCGATTTGAGGGGCAAAGGCGTCGCGAGCTACAGATTTCAGCGGTTCGAGGTGAGTAATACTTGTAAATGATATCCTTAGGGTTTGAAACCCCGAATTTGCACATCATAGTGCTGTATTGAAGTGACTTGCACGCCGGAATGCGAGCCTGGGGTTGAGCACCATTGGGGATTGTGACTTGATCCGTCCCGATTGATGAAATTACTACGTATCTGACTGAAACTACTTGTTATCATCATGATTTGGGCTGATTGCCATGTTTTGGGTTTCGTGCCGATTATTTGAATCCTTTAGCGATTATTATCACTATTTCATGATACTTAGCATGTTAAATGATTTCAGTCCTGAGTTAAACACTGTTTTGAAATGTCTAGTCATACTTCTAAGGTTTTAAAAAAAAACTTAAACTATATTTCTAACGTTTGGAGCTGAGAACTATTACTTGATATCGCCTAGTGGCTCACATTGATATTCTGGACTGATGATGGATTGGGATGCACGTCGCAGCGGTGTGATATTGATATTGCGCTTGGGCTGTAAGAGCTCCTTCGGAGTCTGAACCCCCACAGTGAGCGCAGGTACCCAAACGGATCGGGCTGTACGCCGCAGCGATCATGTGCATTGCATTGCATTCATGCATTGGTCCCTTTGTGTACTACGTGTCATGACATTCCGCACTCTCATATCATTGGCATCCATGCTACTTCTTGCACTGTTGACCAGATACCCTGATGTTATTTGTTGGTGGAGTGCTGTGCCCGAAGGGCTGACTTGTGTGCTGACTTGCACTATTTGCTTTGCATTCATTTGCTTAATTGTCGGAAAAGGATATTTTCAAAGAGGTTTTTAACTGAGCCAGATATTTTCTAAAGGATTTTTCCGATTTTACTGTTTTCTCAAAGGGTTGCACTACCCTATATAGCATGATGGAGTGCTTTACGTATTTTCTTACCGCTCAGTTATTATTTACTCTTATTACTCACTGAGTTGGAGTACTCACTTTACTCCCTACACCTTGCGTGCAGTTACAGGTATTGTTCACCCAGAAGCGGGTTAATAGCTGATTGAAGGTATTACTACTGTAGTTGAGCAAGGTGACCGCCAGCGTTCGCGGAACCGGACTTCATCTTTTGATTCTGAATCTTATTTTGTATATATATTATTGGCCCTGTAGTTGTGTTCAGGTTTCTTTAGATGCTCGTGATTTGCGACACCCCTGTCGGGTTGTGTTGGGTGGAAATTAACCGCTTTTAATGCCATTAAGTTGTATTTTCTATTCATATATGTTTAATAATTTTTAAAGAGACGAATTGGGTTAGTTGGCTGGCCTTGTCTTCATGAGAGGTGCCATCACGACCGGGTTTGAAAAGTGGGTCGTGACAGCTGACTCATGAGTCCAATGAGTCATTTGTACATATTGATATACTTGCGTAAATAAAATTGTAAGTTTAACCCAAAAAATAAAAAGCTCCTAATTAAGTAGTCAAAATACAAGCTAGCAAAATCAAACACCATTTTTATAAAGAGAAGAAAAACTTTATCACCAAGCAATATATGAGACTAGAGTTGGACCTGCCCTTAGGATAGGGGTCATCGGCCCCGTGTATATATATATATATATATACATACACACACATGTATATATCTTATATACACAGAACGTTTTTCAATACAGTCAGAGTCAAGATTTGAAGCTTATAAATTTAAAATTTAAATTTTTTTAAATTGTTAGATTCTACATGTCACACCTCCTTTTTTACACAACTACCCCGAAGGATAATGTATAAGGGAGTTTTTTCATTTAAAGTAACATTATTCGAAATGGAATTATTTATTCATTTTTAGAGTCGCCACTTGGGATAGGTTTGGCTTTTGGTGTCCCGAGTCATCGGTTTATCTTGAATCCCAAATCGAGTAAATTTCGACTTCCCGAATGGAGTCTGCAAACCAGAAATTCTGAATAAGGAATTCTGTTGACCCGAGGGAAGGTGTTAGGCACCTCCGGATCCCGTGGTTCTAGCACGGTCGCTTAAATTGTTATAACTGGCTAAAATTTATTTTTTACATGTTCCAATCTATAGTGCAATTTTAAGATTATTTACCGCTTTTAGTTAATTTTTAAGAAATTGAGCGTTGTTTAAAAACGTGTTTTTGGATCACGTCACATGAAATGCACCCGGATCCTCGACACATTCTTATTCAACATTTTTGGATTTGGATTTGGGTTGCATGAAATGCACAATCGTATTTAAGAAGGTAAAATTATTAAAAAGCGCGCCTAAAGCGACTAACGGGTTATTATCTTTGCGGAGGGCCGTGAAATTCGCTAAACAGCACGCCCCGAATTTTAAGTATTTTAATTAAGCATTCAATGAGGCCCCCGTGATTTATGCATTTTTGTTTGGCGAGGCTCATCTCACTTTATTATTTAAAGGCCAATTTAAAGCAAACTACGATTTTCTATTTATTTTTTGTCTCTAAAAGGGCCTAATTAATTTACATTTATAAATTCGGGTCTCGAGTTCAAGTCCGAATTCAAACAAAAGGGAGGACCCTCTTAATTTGAACCCGCTACCTAACTCGAAAACCTAAATTCATATTGCAAATTAATTCTCATATTCCTAATATAATTTTAAAAGGATTTTGACTTCCAGCATTTTTGGGCTTTGAAAGTTTGGCCCAGCAAGATAGAAGTTTGTTCAATATTGAAAAGTTGTCTAATATTGGGCCTAAGATTCAGCCTGTAAATCTACCATAGTATGGGTCCAAATGGGATAAGCCATGACCTGAAATGTGAGTCTTGTACTTGAGCTCGACCTGAAGAAAGTCAAGCCCAATAGTCTAGCCATTAAGGTATACCCAACGATTTGAGTCTGCCTTGTCTTGCCTTCTTATTTGTTTTACTTACTTAGCCTAACACGCTGAATATTAACAGTAATTAACTAATTCCAGGAGTCATATAAACTAAAACACGTAGTGGTTAATAGGATAAATATACAAAAACGCAATAAACTGTTGGATGTTAATCCTAAATTTCTGAATTTTTACCCGTTCACAATCTCTGATTTTCTAGGTGATGCTTTCTAATAACATGGAATAGACCTGCATTTTTATTTTGTTAACGAGCTACTACAACAATCTAATCTGTATCAACACAACTCCAACAGTGTTTATTTGTTACAACAATCAAGCTATACTAAAATGCAATCAATCTAGAGTTTATCAATGTTGTAATCTTAGGCTATCATGACTGAATCTACATACAGACATGCTGAAATAGTTAAAAACAGTCTAATAATCTTAATTTATACAACTATCAACTGCCAATTCATGATCTCACAGATTTTATAATCAAAACTAGTGTTAAAGTTTAATTATACAGTCCAACAGGCTCATTAACATGACTAAACTATTGTCAAACAACATTAATTATGATGAACATCAAAAGTGAAATGAGACACAACAAAACATCTGTGTAATAATTGATTCATCACTGAACTTCAGAGGCGTTCATATCTGATTCTTCACATACATTTAGAGCTAAAAAGGTACCTGGAAATGGAATCAAAATGAGGAGAAGGAGATGCCAGCTACAGCAGTAAAAGAGCAAACGCAAGGCTTCAGCAGGAAACAACAAATCCAAAAACCAAACCCAGGGATTGACTCAAGCAAATAGCACCAGTAAACGATCAAAATAGACTTCGAACAAAACTAGGGGACTTCTGACTTTCAGCAACTCAATAGAACAGTACCCTTGAATTTTTTGTTGTTTTTGTTTGTTTGTTTGTTTTTGAGTTTTTTTGGAAGAAATTAAGATCTAGAAGAAATTTGAACTATAGAATTCAGATTTTTGAATTTTTCTTTGAACTTGAAGTTCAATTTGAGAATCAGATCTGCAGGGATGGTTTTTTGGGAGAAACTAAGAGCTGAATGTTTTTGGGAATTTTTAGAGGTGTAAACTTGTTTATCAAGGCACTAGGCCTCCTTTTATAGGCAGGAATGAGGGCAGAATGTTCTGGAAGTTTTCACTCATTTCCCTCCCCCCCCCCTTTTATTTCAGAATTTAATCAATAATCCCTAGATTTGTGGCTTGTTGCCCAAGTTACTGCATTAAGAATGCAGAAACTTACACTAAGGCCCCCTTCTAGAAGGATCTAGGATATTCTAGCTTTGTTTTCTACCTATGAAATGCCTATACTACCCTTACTTGAGTTTTGAAATTACCATCTATGCCAAACTATCCATTTTGGGTGCCCAAAATACCCTTGACTAAACATGACATTACTAACCCTAGTCTTTTTTAAGCTTGGTCAAATGACCATGGTCAATCAATTACAGGCTGAAACTATTCAGCTATAGCCAGACACCAAAACCCCTAAAATTAACTACCAAATCTATCTAATTCTAATACTACTACTGCTACTGACTAGACCAAATTAAGAACTAAAATTGATAAAAATACAAATCCATGCTATTTATTACCCATTAAACAGACAATTATGAATCAAGCACCAAGATTAAAAGAGCATATTCATGCTAGAAAATTATAACTCAAACAATAGAGAAACAAACAAACATGAACAAAAAGAAAATCAATTAAAGATAACAAACAGGACCTAAATCAGTTAAACAATGAAAGATGATTGGACATGAAGGGGAAACTGATTTTAACTAAAAGAAAATTTATTACAGAAGGAAAAACAAATAAGAAGGAAAATTAAAGAACTCACTGATTTTGGTCTTCTTTTGGGCGGACCTTGAGTTTGATTTTCAATTAATGTTATGTGTTTATTTTGTCAAGAATAGACATATAACATTAATTCAAAATCACTCGCATACTTGAAACTCCCCAAAACAGGTTGACATTCTTGAACCCTAGATTTGAAATTCATAGAGTGTGGCTTAGATTCGAAACATTTTGGCTTGGGTTTCAGAATGAGGAGGTCAAGAAGGTTGTAGGGTGTAAGTTTGGTTAGATTTGAATGGGTTGAGGTTTTGGCTGGATTTTCGATCTAATATTCGAGAAGTTTGGTTATGATTTGAGGGAGATGGTTTTGGGGGTTGGAAGGAGGAGGAGAATGAGAGTTTGTGGTGAAATTTTGGGGTCATTTGGAGCTTCGCCGCCGTCGGAGGCGATTTTCGGCCGGCCGGCGGATGGTGGAGACACGGTGGGGACGGTGGTGACAGGGGTGGAAGACGGTGAGTACAAGGATGGGGGGTTTGGTCACTGACTTTTGTAAAGTATTATTACACTTTTATTTAAAATGATGGACTAAATCTGGACCATTGGATTTGGGAGTATGGACGGTCATCGTTTAGGGGGTAAGGATCTGGACCGGGTATTTTGGAATTGGGTCTGGTCAGTTGGTTCGATTTTGGAGGTTTTGGGCCGGGATTTTTCATGAAAACAGCCCAAACATGGCCATCCTATTTGACCTTCTTTATTTCATTTGTTTATTTTTCCTTCTTTTCTTTTGTATTCTAATTTTATTTATTTATTTCTAAATTTTCTAATTTTATTAAATGTAAGATAAAAAATAAAAGACCCAAATTAACTCTAAAATTAATTAATTAAAATTCCAAAATTAACTAATTTCTAATTTAACGGAAAACTTAAGACAAATTCGAAAAATTGAAAGTGAAAATGCAAAGAACCATTTTTTGTTATTTTCCTTATTTTTGTAATATTAAAATGCATACTATTTTGTATTTTTGGAATTATATCAAGTAGAATGCACACAAAAATACAAACAAGACATAAAACCATGCAATTTAATTCCTAAAAATTCAAATAATAAAAGAAAAA
>MU702059.1:28531-47494 GCA_026770625.1 Nicotiana glauca | reverse complement strand
GCAAACAAGACACAAAATCATGCAATTAATTCCTAAAAATTCAAATAATAAAGGAAAATCATAATTCTAAAGAATTTTATAGGAGTAATTTAAGCGTGGCAAAAATCACGTGCTCACAGCTGCCCCTCTTTGCTCGAAGACACGAAGGGTTTTTGGGCAAAGATAAATGAGCACCATGAAGGATTTTTGCCTGCTCAGCACTCCATGAGAAGCATTTTGAAAACCATCTGACCGAACCCTGCTTCAAAGGTTGCCTACATATCCTTGACTATAAAGGAATCAAGTCAGTGTAGTTCTGGAAGGTTTGGTAGCTGGGACTACCAGGAGCTGTGATCTCACTGCTGTTGCTGCTGCTGCTACTGCTTGCTGACCTCCTTATTACACCAAAAGGAAAATCAAAGCTAAGCTAGCTATGCCTATCAACTATAAGTTACAAGATTCCTATCTATAATTCTCTTGAAACTTGATCTTGAGTCTTAGATGATTTTGCTGTGGACTTTGATCTGAATCTTGATGCTCACAAGTTGTAGGTGTTTACTTCTTCATACAGCATTGGGTCAAAACAGGATCAGCGGAGCTTGTGACTTCAATCAGATTTCGAGCAATCCGCACCCTTGCTTGCTTCACATTTGAATTCATTTCTTTTTGTTCTTTTCTTCTTTTCTTGATTCTGGATTGAGACTCATTCCATCGGTCGTTTCGCACCTTGTGTCTTGTGGTCAACCTGCTTAAGATACCAAAACAAACGAACGAACGAAATTTTCTACCCCAGTTTTCACTAGGAAAATTTTGTGAGTTAGTTGGGACACATATATAAGCAACCAAATCAGGATTGTATACCCTTGTAGATGGATACAGGTTATGCTGAAAAATGAAAAGGGTCTCGGGTTACGCCGGGACGAAAAGAAAAAAGCTCCTTGGGTTATGCCAGGGAGATGGAAAGAAAAAAGCTCCTTGGGTTATGCCAGGGAGATCCTCGATTTTTTGGCTGGGATTTGAAAAGAAAAAGCTCCTTGGGTTATGCCAGGGAGATCCTCGGTTTTTGGCTGGGGTTTGGAAAGAAAAAGCTCCTTGGGTTATGCCATGGAGATCCTCGATTTTTTGGCCGGGAGTTGGAAAGAAAAAGCTCCTTGGGTTAGGCCAGGGAGATCCTCGGTTTTTTGGCTAGGATATGGAAAGAAAAAGCTCCTTGGGTTATGCCAGGGAGATCCTCGATTTTTTGGCCGGGATTTGGAAAGAGAAAGCTTATTGGGTTATGCCAGGGAGATCCTCGGTTTTTTTGCCGGGATTTGGAAAGAAAAAGCTCCTTGGGTTATGCTAGGGAGATCCTCGGTGTTTTGGCCGGGATTTGGAAAGAAAAGGCTCCTTGGTTTATGCCAGGGAGATCCTTGGTATTTTGTCCGGGATTTGGAAAGAAAAAACTCCTTGGGTTATGCCAGGGAGATCCTCGATTTTTTGGCCGGGATTTGGAAAGAACAAGCTCCTTGGGCTATGCCAGGGAGATCCTCAGTTTTTTGGCAGGGATTTGGAAAGAAAAAGCTCCTTGGGCTATGCCAGGGAGATCCTCGATTTTTTCGTCGAGATTTGGAAAGAAAAAGCTCCTTGGGTTATGCTAGGGAGATCCTTGATTTTTTGGCCGGGATTTGGAAAGAAAAAGCTCATTGGGTTATGCCAAGGAGATCCTCGGTTTTTTGGCCGGGATTTGGAAAGAAAAAGCTCCTTGGGTTATGCCAGGGAGATCCTCGATTATTTTGCCGGGATTTGGAAAGAAAAGGCTCCTTGGGTTATGCCAGGGAGATTCTTGATTTTTTGGCCAGGATTTGGAAAGAAAAATCTCCTTAGGTTATGACAGGGAGATCCTCGATTTTTTAGCCGGAATTTGGAAAGAAAAAGCTCATTGGGTTATGCCAGGGAGATCCTCGGTTTTTTGGCCGGAATTTGGAATGAAAAGGCTCCTTGGGTTATGCCAGGGAGATCCTCGGTTTTTTGGCCGAGATTTGGAAAGAAAAAGCTCCTTGGGTTATGCCAGGGAGATCCTCGATTTTTGGCCGAGATTTGGAAAGAAAAAGCTCCTTGGGTTATGCTAGGGAGATCCTCGATTTTTTGGCCGGGATTTGGAAAGAAAAAGCTCCTTGCTACCATGGTTGGTTTTTCTTTTGGAGTTTTCATTTTTATTTCTTTTCTCCTTCTTCTTATTTTTATATTTTCCTTTTTATTTAGCAAAACGCATGAAAGAATTTGGGGAAACTTCCTTTTTGGTCGTTTTCCTGCTGCAAAGCTGTTTTAGCGCTTGCGCATTTCATTTCTTTTTGGGTTGCACCTGCTTCTTGCATGGTTGCTCTGAATAAGACCTGTTTTCAACAAAGAAAAATTTGTTAGTTTGAAATGGTGGTTGGTTTTGTGGCCTTGATCATCCCAATTGCTTGATCCCGGCCCCATTTCTGTTGAGAAGTTTACTGCTTGTTGGCCTTGAGGGTGAATCTCTTTTCAAACCGACCGGGTCAACTCTCAGGGTTTCATTATGACTCACCCGTATGGGCTCTGGCATTTTCACTTTATTCTGCCCTTGCCTTTGATTTTCTTTTTTTTACTTTCTTTCCTTTCCACTGTGTGTTTGCTTTGAAGCATCAATCACCATGGTCAATCGGGATTGGACTGACGCACCCGCTGACGTTGGGTATTTTCTTCGGCTTTTGCTAGGTGGAGCCTTATAGAACTAGTCCTTCCACCTTTTCTTTGCAGTAATTCCGGAATCAGAGTTAAACCGAAAGGGATTCAAAGGAAAAGTATGCAAAAGGCAAGCATATGAGTTTAAAAAGAAGCGCCCCTTTTGGGGGAGAAGAAGAAGGACTTATCTGGGGTGCATGCTGGCCTTAGATGAACATGACATGCTTCTTGGACTGGACGCCCGACCCAGACAAACTTTCCAGCTTCTCGTGAACCCATTGATCCGCATTTCAAAGCTAGGGAACCTTGCCAGGATCTTTTAGTGGTAAGATGCCTTCTTTTCGGCCGACAGCGCCCTTTGTGGGTTTTCGCAAATCGACCTCTCTCATTTCTCTTCTCACCGTCATCCGATAGTGCTCTTTGCGAGTTTTCACTAAGCGGACTCTCTCATTTTCATTTTCTCTTCTCACCGTCGCCTTATGGTGCCCGAAGGTTTTCACCGATAAGACTCTCTCATTTTATTTCTCTCAATTTGAATTGCATCAGATTACAGCAGTGACGTTTTTCACTTCCCTGCCTTTGCTAATTGATCGGAAGAACTTGGACAAGGTCTTTGGGTAAAAGGATTTCGGGCGGAACTACAACTTTGGAACCATTTCGGCGGATTCATGGCTAAACCATTATATCATCTGTCCCAGTTTCAATTTTTAGAGGAATTGGGATTTTGTTTTGGTGTGACTGAACCTCAGGGAGGCTGCCTACGTATCCTTTCGGAATCAAGTCAAACGTAGTTCAGACAGATAATCTTTGTTTTTGTTTTTTGTTTTGTTTTTATTTTCTTTTCTTTTTCTTTTTCTTTTTATTTTCTTTTTTTTTCTTTTCTTTTCTTCTTTTTTTTCTTTTTTTTCCTTTCCTTTTTTTTCCTTTTTTTTCTTTTTCTTTTCTTTTATTTTTCTTTTTGTACTTTCGGGTTCCAAAGAGGGTAGCTAAAGATAGCTAAAGAAGCGAAAACAGCCCAAAGGGTTTACGAAGGATTGATAGTATTTGGGGTAGCAGGAAGGAAAGCCTTCGTCATCTCAATTACACAAAAGCCATCAAACCAGGAGGCCTAGACATAGTACATTTTAACTGCATCTGAATTGACTGCTGTTTCAGGGTCATTTCCTTCGACGTCTCCCAGATATAGTGCTCCTCTTGGTAATATCTTCTGGATTATGTATGGACCTTTCCAATTAGGAGCGAACTTCCTTTTTGCTTCCTGGTGATGTGGGAGAATGCGCTTGAGCACGAGCTGCCCCCTTCAAAATTTCTGGGACGCACTTTCTTGTTAGAGGCGCGGGTTATTCTTTGTTGGTACAACTGCCCGGATGTGCCCTGAGTACACTCTTTTGTTATAAAGTATGGACCTTTCCAACCCGCAAACCAATTTTCCTTCAATTGTTCCAATTCTTTGTTTTATTTCCTCAAGGTTACCTTCTTTGCATTTCGACTCTTGATTCATGATTTCGAAATCTGACAGCGTTTTGGGGTCTACGCATGAAGTCCGCAAGCATGTCATTTTATTTAAAGCTGCATTATTAGAGCTAAAGAGAAGAAATGAAGGAGAACAAATAGCAAAATCAGAAAGAATAAAGAAAAATGAACGATGAAATATTGATTTCATTTCTTGGGATTTTGAAGATAACAGGGTTCACATTTGGGAATTTAAAAACAAGAAACTACAGGAAACATTCGAGTTACACCTTGGAATAACTCGGGATGCAGAAAAAGTAGCAGGACGAGTCTACTGGGACTTCCGCCTGATCGGGAATGGCATAGCCTTCCAGTTTTGAAGCTTGGCGCTTGGTCCCATATATAACACCTCAGCGGTGCTAGTTCCCTCTCCCAACTGAACCATATCTAATCATTTCTTTAGCCGCCATAATTGAAGCATTCAACAGGAAAGGTTTGGGGGCAAGGATGTCCTTCCTCGTACTGGTCAGCCACCACAACTTTGAAGGCTTGATAAACAATATGCTCGCTTCCTTCCCTCGCCTCCAAGCATGTGATAGATGGGTCACGATAAATGGACTGCTCGTCTTCTCCGTGGACCACGATCTCCTGATCTTCATACTCAAATTTCACCATTTGGTAGAGGGTAGAGGGCACAGCTCCTGCAGCATGGATCCAGGGCCTTCCCAGAAGAAAATTATAAGATGTATCCATGTCCAACACCTGGAAGGTTACCTCAAAATCCACCGGCCTATGGTCAATATCAAATCAATTTCACTGATGGTATCCCTCTTAACACCATCGAAAGCTCTCACACAAACATTATTCGGACGAATCCTTCCTGTCCCAATTTCCATCCTTTGCAATGTGGAGAGTGGGCAGATGTCAACCCCAAGCCTCCATCCACCATGATTCGCTTGACGTAGTAACCCTTACATTTGATAGTTAGGTGCAAGGCTTTGTTGTAGGCAGCTCCCTCTGGAGGCAAATCGTTTTTACTGAAAGAGAGTTGGTTGACGGTGGAGAATATTTTTGCCATTCTTTCAAGTTGTTCGACTGACGTTTCAACTGGCACATACGCCTCATTCAAGGTTTTCATAAGGATCTTCTAATGTTTGGCGGAATTTGTTACCAATGACAACAGTGACACTTGCTCAGGACACTTCCTCAATTGATCCACTATTTCATAATCAGACATCTTCATTTTCTGGAAGAAGGCCTCTGCTTCTTCAGTGCTTACCGGCTTCTTAGATGGGAAGCGCTTTCGTGTGGCGCTATTTACCTCCTGTACATTTGAATATTTTTCAACAGGGACAGTTCCTGGAAGTTCTCCCGAAATTTCCTTGCCTTTGTATGTAATCACTGTTTTCTGGTAGTTCCATGGTACTGCAGAGGGGTAGGTCATTGGCTTCTGTGGTACGCGTCCAATAACCACTGGCTCACTCAGCCGAGGCAGTTTAATTGTCCCCCGTACCATATAGGCCCCTTTCGGCACGTACATTTATGTCCCCTTCTTCACTTCACACTTCCTCGGAGTGCTCACAACTAGTGGTTTCTCTTGGCGACCTCGCAGAACATAAAGAACCCCGTGTTTAGGAGGCACTGGCTTTGCTTTTGTCTCAGTTTTCTTCTCAGGCTCAGCTTTGACAATTTTATTCTTCTTCTCCCCTTTTTCTCGCTTCGGGGCTGCCTTGGGCTTCCTTTCCATATCGGCAATAGCAATTATGGCTTTCAGGGCCGGATCAAATTCTCGGTCTTCACAAATTATACCGATTACCAACCCGTTATTATGAGCGAGCAAAGGGTTATTGGTAACATTCGGGGCTTTTTCAATCCCTCAACACTATTTTTCCTTGTTTAATCAAATCTTCCACAACTTTCTTCAATGTCCAGCTGTTGTCAGTACTATGCCCTTTAGCTCTTGAACGATAAGCACAGCGGATACCCCGTTGATAGGCTGGAGATTCTGGGTTCTGCCTGTTTTGGGGGATAGGTTGCAGCAGATTCATCTAGACGAGCTTCGGTAACAAACTGGAGTAGGGTTCACCAATTGGTGTAAAACTTGGTCGTCTAGGTGGTTCCTGAGGGCGGAAGTTATTTTGTGGTGGTCAGGGATTATATTGGTTTTGGAAAGGAGGCTGGTTTTTTTGGAATGGAGGTGGATTTCAGTTAGCTTGTGGTTGCGTTCGGCCAAAAGGTTGAGCATTCAATACCGCATAAGGTGGGGGAGCGTAAGCCATATCAGTGTGAGGATAGTAGTGTTGAGGGGCTCTTTCAGAGAACACCGGTCTAGGAGCCCAATATCTTCTTCCTCCCGATGCTGCCATAACTGTTTCTTCTTTCTTTTTGCCTTTGGCCATTCCTCCAGAACCGCCTTGGATAACTTGGGAGGTTGCTCTTATGGCCGACTGGCTCAAGATTCTGCCCGTTTTCAGACCATTTTCGACCATTTCCCCGATTTTAATCGCCTCTGCGAAAGGTTTGCCCATGGCTGACATCATATTCTGAAAGTAATCTGCTTCTTGGGCGTGAAGGAAAATAGTAACCATCTCCACCTCATCCATTGGAGGCTTCACTCTTGACGCCTGTTCGCGCCACTTAATTGCATATTCTCGAAAACTTTCTGAGGGTTTCTTCTTTAGATTCACCAAGGAGTTCCTATCTGGCGCAATGTCTATATTGTACTGAAATTGTCGAACAAAGTCTCTGGCAAGATCGTCCCAAATATGCCAACGCGAGACGTCTTGCTCTATATACCACTCTGAGGCAATGCCGATTAAGCTCTCCCCGAAATATGCCATCAACAATTCTTCTTTGCCACCGGCTCCCCATAACTGATTGCAATACTTCTTCAAATGAGCAATGGGGTCACCGTGCCCGTCATACTTTTCAAATATTGGTGTTTTGAACCCGGACGACAAATGTACATGCGGGAACATACATAGGTCTGTATAGGAGACACTCTTTTGCTCGCTCACGCCTTGCATATTTTTTAAGCTTTGCTCGAGGCTTCTCATTCTCTTTGCCATCTCGTCCTGCTTTAGGGCCTTGGGTGTTTTGTCCTGCCCCGGTGTAAGCTCGTATGGTGGCTGCTGAGAGTAAGTATATTGAGGATAATGAGGAGGGTCAGCCTGGAAGACGGGATTTTGGAGTGTAAAGACTGAAGGGTCAAAAACATGCTTAGGTAGCGATGGTTGTGTGGTTGCGGAGCATGGTGGAGCCGTAAAGATATTGGGAGCAGGTCCAGACGGGAACACCTGGGGGCGAACCTCAGAAGGTGTACCGAAGAAATGAGCAGTTATGGTAGGTTGCCCCAAAGGAGTGTTTGGGGTGGCTGATGGGGACAATTGTAACACCTCAAGATCTAGGGAATAACTCCAGGAATCCGGGAATGGTGCTTGGAGGTTCCTTTCCGTTGTTCCAATCATCCCACATTTCCATCAATCGCAGGCGCAAGATCCGATTCTCTTCAGCTGTAAGGGATTCAGAGGCCGGGGCCCCCGAGATGGGGCTGTCTTCGGGTATGGGGATTGCAGGCAGAGTCATTTCAGATGACATCTCTGTATTTCCTTTGGATCTAGTGAAATAGCAATATGAGGCCAGCTTACCACAAACCAACCACCGTTTCAAAAAAGCTCAGCTGGAAATATGGACAGCAACAACGGTTAGTTTTTAAACAAATAACAGATAGGTAACCGCATATTGAAGTGTGATGCACCTATACAGTTAAATGAATATCTACATGTTTGCTTCGGTTGCATGCGTCATCCCGGCTTTTCTCTTGTTCCTTTTCTCTTTTCTTTCTCTTTTGTTTTGTTTTCTCTTATTTTCCTTTTCCTCATCTCTCTTTGTTTTCATTTTCTGCTTTTTCTTTTCTTTGGCTATGGTTTTTCTCTCAATGCCTTATTTTCTTCTTTTGCGTTTCTTTTTTCTCTCTTGTTTTCTTTCATTTATTTCCCTCGCATTTCTTTTTTTCTCTTCTTCTTAGGATTATGTTCGAATCTTATGTAGATTGCCTGCGTATCATGACCCCGCATGAATCATACCAAGCGTAGTTCTTGCAAATAAATTCAAAAAATAAGGAACATTTTTTGGAAATTTTTAATTTTTCATTAATAAACAACTGTGATTACAAAAGCTACTAGACCATTTGTTTTTCTTTTCTTGAAAAAAGAAAATTACAAAAACAGACTCAAAAGCAAAAATACAGACTCGATTAACTAAGAATACATCAGAGCTTCAAATCCTGGGGCCCGCTGGGCATCATTCGGCATCGCCGCGGGCCTGCGTGCAAGACCCCTTTGCAACTAATCTAAATCATTCATGACCTAGCGAACAAATATCATCACTGAGGCAAAGGAGGTGATGTTACCCATCCGTTCGCCATCCCGACACTTCATGACAATATAGTTTGCAATGCTTCGGATCCGTTCCCTGATTCGACCCTTTTCTTGGAGGAGTCAACTTATTTGTTGGGTACGAGCCTCTAGCACCTGAGAGTCCTGGAAGTGAAGGTATTGTAGCAATTTTATTTCTTTTTCCATCCCATAACAATGGTCCCTCTCGGCCTGAAATTCTTTGTCTCGCCGGGCTACCTTTTCTTCCAGAGTATTCATTTTTTTTCTTCATGCTGGCAATGGTTCCCTCGTAGTTTCTCCTCATTTATTGCACAAATTGGGCTCTTTCTTCAGTCTTCTTGGCCCACTGTGCCCGAAGTCTTGCCATGTTCCCCTCGAATTTTTCTAATTCTTGCTGGCAGTCCAAAACTTATTTCTTTAACCATTTAATCAACATTTCATCAGATAGACTTCTTTCTTGGTTCCTGACATCTATTTTCATTTGCTATATTTGGGCTTTGAGTGCTTCATTCTCCTGAGCTAACTTCTTTTTATCACCTTCATCGGCTGCCGCCGGTACACTCTTTTTGAATTGGAGGTCTCGGACTTGTTGCTCCAATTTTTCTATTCGTGCTTGGTACTTCCTTTCCTTGGCTTGCCAATCCCATTGAACCTGGTCCCCGTCGATGAATTATTGCACGTGTGGCCTTTTAGCGGGTCTCTCGGGGATTTGAAACCTTTTGCCAAACCATGTCAAGTATTTGGGATCTACCTTGCCTCTAGCTTGGTCCTGTACTATGGTCTTAGGCTCGAGGTGCCTGCACTCATTCAATATCTTTCGGATTTTGCCTTTAGGGAATGCAGCCTTCGGGCCTAACTCAATGACTTGCCCACTCAGGTCTTCGTCATTGTGCACTATCTAGAATCTTCCAAGTTGTCACAAATCCCGGTAAGGAACATAAGGTTGTATGTTTCGAATACCCATCAAAAGAATATAAGAGACCTCTGCTGATGTGTATACAGCTTTAGTAGCAGGAAGCCATCCATAAGCCCATTCAACTTTATCTGCGGTCAGGGATCTTAAGCATGAAGACCAGGCCTCAGTACCCTCAGGGAACTCAATACCTATCACCCGACTCCCGAATTCTGCAATACAACTCAACCCGGTTAAACCGTAGTTCATATAGACTGTATGGTGATAGAGGTGTTCATGTATCCACAACTGTAAGAGCAAATTGCAACCTTGAAAGAATTTCACGCCTTCCCGACACTTGGTCAAAGCTCGGTACATTTCTGCTACAATCAGGGGAACCACTGTGCTAGTAGGTTTTTTCATGGCAACATCTAGCATCCCTACCAGGCCGAGGTCTATGTGACCATCTTTTCTCGGACAAACCACCACTCCCAGAAAGGCTACCATGAAGGCTAATCCTCGTCGGGCTTCCCATTTGTCTTTATTTCTGGCATGTGTCAATCTGGTGTTGGGTTCCTCGAAACCTTTTGGGTTACCATACCGGTGATATAAGAAATACAATGTACAACACCCTTCCACCAGATGTGGTTCTTGAATATCCCGACTGATGTTCAACACATCCATGAACCTATGAAGGGTTACCAGTCGTGGGGCCAAGGGGTATCTACCTCGGAGGTTCCCCTTGAGACCCGCGTATCCCGCAATCTCTTCTAATGTAGGTGTGAGTTCAAAATATAAAAACCGGAATACATTACGGGTCGGGTCCCAAAATGGTATTAATGCCTCAATAATATCCTTCCTCGGTTTGATGTTCAATAAATCAATGAGGCCGCCCAAAATTTTGACCACAGTATCTTTGCTTCCTTTTCCCAAATCATGCCACCACATATGGAGTTTCAAGGGGATCTCGTTCAGGACTGAGAAGGTTTCGATATTACTTGAAATCATCCTGCACATTTATTTGAAGAGGGATTTTAATGATTTATTTTGAAAAAATGGCTATTTTTGCAAAAATTCTTTATTTAGAGAACAAGGACTTGGTTTTGCAAATACGACCTTTCGCACTTCCGGGAGGAAGATTTTAAGGCTGTGCCCGCAAACCATTTAAAAATGACTCAGGGTGGTTGTTCTTGCAAAAACAGCCTTCCGGCGTCCTTTTGGGGACATTCGGCTTATTTTAAACAAGAATGGCACCACCCGACTTATTTTGACAAGAAATTAAAATTTTGGCATTTTTTGGCTATTTTTGCAAAAGGGTGGTTGGACCCGATGATGATTGCCTACGTATCTCACATCCGGTGAGAATCAAACCACCATAGTTCGGGCAGATTTGCCAAAACCTATTTTGAACAACAATTTTCTTTCTATTTTTTTTTTAAATATTTTTCTCCCTTCATTTTTTCAAAAATCCGGCAGCATTTCAGTACTATTTGGGCATTGGGTTTTTCAAAACAAATGGTCACCCTGCAAAGATGAGCAAATAAATGCGCAAGTAGCACATAAGATGCATCAGGATGGTCAATTCATTTCAGGTCACCTGTCCTAGACGGACCCAACCCCTGTGTTGAGTCCCCTAAGCCAAATGCACATGATGCAAACAAACGTCGTACTAGGGATCTGGCATGAGGTTTTGTTCTTCTAGGTTTAAGCCCTAGGTTTATTGGTATAGACCTGGCTTACCCGAGCGGAGGCAGCGTATTGGGGATACAGAAGCTCCGCCGGCTTAGCAACTTATCCAAACCTCGTTCTAAATGAGAAAAGACTCTAAACAGAAGAGAAGCTACACGAAGTGCACCCTTCTCCATGATATAGAAGATTCAGAAAGAGGAAGGGATTCGCGACAGTTTATATATACAGTTTAAGCAAATATCAAAGCGGTAAAGCATTTAGCACATATATCATGGAACATGTAGAAAAATCAGATAAAGCCAAATATAACAATTATACTAAGCTTGAATTCTTGAACCCTGAATCGAAATTCTGGGTTCGTATCCCCAGCAGAGTCGCCGGAGCTGTCACACCTCCTTTTTTACACAACTACCCCGAAGGATAATGTATAAGGGAGTTTTTCCATTTAAAGTGACATTATTTGAAATGGGATTATTTATTCATTTTTAGAGTCACCACTTGGGATAGGTTTGGCTTTTGGTGTCCCAAGTCACCGGTTTATCTTGAATCCCAAATCGAGGAAATTTCGACTTCCCGAATGGAGTCTGCGAACCAGAAATTCTGAATAAGAAATTCTGTTGACCCGAGGGAAGGTGTTAGGCACCCCCGGATCCCGTGGTTCTAGCACGGTCGCTTAAATTATTATAACTGGCTAAAATCTATTTTTACATGTTCCAACCTATAGTGCAATTTTAAGATTATTTACCGCTTTTAGTTAATTTTTAAGAGAGTGAACATCGTTTAAAAACGTGTATTTGGATCACGTCACATGAAATGCACTCGGATCCTCGACACATTCTTATTCAACGTTTTTGGATTTGGATTTGGGTTGCATGAAATGCACACCCGTATTTAAGAAGGTAAAATTATTAAAAAGCGCACCTAAAGCGATTAACGGGTTATTATCTTTGCGGAGGGCCGTGAAATTCGCTAGACAGCACGCCCCGAATTCTAAGTATTTTAATTAAGCATTCAATGAGGCCCCCGTGATTTATGCATTTTTGTTTGGCGAGGCTCATATCACTTTATTATTTAAAGGACAACTTAAAGCAAACTACGATTTTCTATTTATTTTTTGTCTTTAAAAGGGCCTAATTAATTTACATTTATAAATTCGGGTCTCGAGTTCAAGTCCGAATTCAAACAAAAGGGAGGACCCTCTTAATTTGAACCCGCTACCTAACTCGAAAACCTAAATTCATATTGCAAATTAATTCTCATATTCCTAATATAATTTTAAAAGGATTTTGACTTCCAGCATTTTTGGGCTTTGAAAGTTTGGCCCAGCAAGATAGAAGTTTGTTCAATATTGAAAAGTTGTCTAATATTGGGCCTAAGATTCAGCCTGTAAATCTACCATAGTATGGGTCCAAATGGGATAAGCCATGACCTGAAATGTGAGTCTTGTACTTGAGCTCGACCTGAAGAAAGTCAAGCCCAATAGTCTAGCCATTAAGGTATACCCAACGATTTGAGTCTGCCTTGTCTTGCCTTCTTATTTGTTTTACTTACTTAGCCTAACACGCTGAATATTAACAGTAATTAACTAATTCCAGGAGTCATATAAACTAAAACACGTAGTGGTTAATAGGATAAATATACAAAAACGCAATAAACTGTTGGATGTTAATCCTAAATTTCTGAATTTTTACCCGTTCACAATCTCTGATTTTCTAGGTGATGCTTTCTAATAACATGGAATAGACCTGCATTTTTATTTTGTTAACGAGCTACTACAACAATCTAATCTGTATCAACACAACTCCAACAGTGTTTATTTGTTACAGCAATCAAGCTATACTAAAATGCAATCAATCTAGAGTTTATCAATGCTGTAATCTTAGGCTATCATGACTGAATCTACATATAGACATGCTGAAATAGTTCAAAACAGTCTAATAATCTTAATTTATACAACTATCAACTGCCAATTCACGATCTCACAGATTTTATAATCAAAACTAGTGTTAAAGTTTAATTATACAGTCCAACAGGCTCATTAAAATGACTAAACTATTGTCAAACAACATTAATTATGATGAACATCAAAAGTGAAATGAGACACAGCAAAACATCTGTGTAATAATTGATTCATTACTGAACTTCAGAGGCGTTCATATCTGATTCTTCACATACA
Organism: Nicotiana glauca; assembly: GCA_026770625.1. Taxonomy (NCBI): domain Eukaryota; kingdom Viridiplantae; phylum Streptophyta; class Magnoliopsida; order Solanales; family Solanaceae; genus Nicotiana; species Nicotiana glauca. The sequence goes on along the minus strand of MU702059.1, from coordinate 34,221 downwards.
TTTGGAGCTAAAAAGGTATCTGGAAATGGAATCAAAATGAGGAGAAAGAGATGTCAGCTACACCAGTATAAGAGCAAACGCAAGGCTTCAGCAGGAAACAACACCAAACCCACGGATTGACTCAAGCAAATAGCACCAGTAAACGATCAAAAATAGACTTCAAACAAAACCAGGACGCTTCTGACTTTCAGCAACTCAATAGAACAGTACCCTTGAATTTTTTGTTATTTTTGTTTGTTTGTTTTTGAGGTTTTTGGAAGAAAAGATCTAGAAGAAATTTGAACTACAGTATTCAGATTTTTGAATTTTTCTTTGAACTTGAAGTTCAAATTTGAGAATCAGATCTGCAGGGATGGTTTTTAGGGGGAAATTAAGAGCTGAAAATTTTTGGAAATTTTTAGAGGTGTAAACTTGTTTATCAAGGCACTAGGCCTCCTTTTATAGGCAGGAATGAGGGCAGAATGTTCTGGAAGTTTTCACTCATTCCCCCCCCCCCTTTTATTTCAGAATTTGATCAATAATCCCTAGATTTGTGGCTTGTTTCCCAAGTTACTATATTAAGAATGCAGAAACTTATACTAAGGCCCCCTTTTAGAAGGACCTAGGATATTCTAGCTTTGTTTTCCTACCTATGGAATGTCTATACTACCCTTACTTGAGTTTTGAAATTACCATCTATGCCAAACTACCCATTTTGGGTGCCCAAAATACCCTTGACTAAACCTGAAATTACTAACCCTAGTCTTTTTTAAGTTTGGTCAAATGACCATGGTCAATCAATTACAGGCTGAAACCATTCAGCTATAGCCAGACACCAAAACCCCTAAAATTAACTACTAAATCTATCTAATTCTAATCAGAACTGGGAATTAATTCTAATTAATACTACTACTGCTACGGACTAGACCAAATTAAGAACTAAAATTGATAAAAATACAAATCCATGATATTTATTACCCATTAAACAGACAATTATGAATCAAGCACCAAGATTAAAAGAAAATTAGAACTCAAACAAACAGAGAAACAAACAAACATGAACAAAAAGAAAATCAATTAAAGATAACAAACATGACCTAAATCAGTTAAACAATGAAAGATGATTGGACAGGAAGGGGAAACTGATTTTAACTAAAAGAAAATTTATTACAGAAGGAAAAACAAATAAGAAGGAAAATTAAAGAACTCACTGATTTTGGTCTTCTTTTGGGCGGACCTTGAGTTTGATTTTCAATTAATGTTATGTGTCTATTTTGTCAAAAATAGACATATAACATTAATTCAAAATCACTTGCATACTTGAAAATCCCCAAAACAGGTTGACATTCTCGAACCCTAGATCTGAAATTCATGGAGTATGGCTTAGATTCGAAAGATTTTGGATTGGGTTTCAGAATGAGGAGGTCAAGGAGGTTGTAAGGTGTAAGTTTGGTTAGATTTGGATGGGTTGAGGTTTTGGCCGGATTTTCGATCTAATATTCGAGAGGTTTGGTTATGATTTGAGGGAGATGGTTTTGGGGGTTAGAAAGAGGAGTAGAAGGAGAGTTTGTGGTGAAATTTTGGGGTCATTTGGAGCTTCGCCGCTGGCAGAGGCGATTTCCGGCCGGCGTCGGACGACGGAGGACGGCGGAGACACGATGGGGACGATGGTGACAGGGGTGGAAGACGGTGAGTACGAGGATGGGGGGTTTGGTTGCTGACTTTTGTAAAGTGTTATTACACTATTATTTAAAATGATGGACCGTTGGATTTGGGAGTATGGACGGTCAAGATTAATTGATGCCAAAACGGCGTCGTTTAGGGGGGTAAGGATCTGGACCGGGTATTTTGGGATTGGGCTTGGTTAGTTGGTCCGATTTTGGGGGTTTTGGGCTGGGATTTTTCATGAAAACATCCCAAACATGGCCAGGCTATTTGACCTTCTTTATTTCATTTGTTTATTTTTCCTTCTTTTCTTTTGTATTCTAATTTTATTTATTTATTTATTTTTATTTTTATTTTAATTTTCTAATTTTATTAAATGTAAGATAAAAAATAAAAGACACAAATTGACTCTAAAATTAACTAATTAAAATTCCAAAATTAACTATTTTCTAATTTAACGGAAAATTTAAGACAAATTCGAAAAATTGAAAGTGAAAATGCAAAGAACCATTTTTTGTTATTTTTTTTATTTTTTTAATATTAAAATGCATACTATTTTGTATTTTTGGAATTATATCAAGTAAAATGCACACAAAAATGCAAACAAGACACAGAACCATGCAATTTAATTCCTAAAAATTCAAATAATAAAAGAAAAATTTTAATTTTAAAGAATTTTATAGGAGTAATTTAAGCATGACAAAAATTAAGTGCTCACACTACATTAATAATTTTTATATATATTCAAGATTTTTTTAAATAAATACTAAATTTAGATCAAAATTACTTAGTACGGCCGAAGCCGTAACCGACACACAGTAGCTTCGCCCTAACTCGCTCCTTTTGCTGTCACTTGTTCATAAACCATGTACTAAAGCCGCCAGACAAAGTTGATAAATGATAACCAGAAATTTCAAGATTGAAGTTTCAAAAAGAAATGGAGTACTACTTTTTAATTTAGAAGAAAGTTCTGATTTTGCTATTTGCTTATATATAGACGTTTGGTGGCAGGGACGGCTCAACATTATTAGTGGCCTAAAGCAAAAGCCTTTATTTTTAAATTAAAAGTATATACTATTTTTATTTGAAGTATATTTTTTTAAAACTTTTTTAGATGTAAATTATTAATAATTTTCTTATAATTAAGTTATTTTAATAATTCTTTTTCAATTGGTAATATTACTAATCTGATCCAGTTAGCTTTTTATGAAACATTGTTGTCTATACAAGATTTTATCAATTTTAATTTGGAAAATGCTTATTTCCCCAGTATATTTTATTCTATAAGGAATATAAGCATTGAGAAAAATCAAGTTTTGTTATCTTATTAAGTATATCGATTAGAGTTTTATCTTCTACTTGTAATCTATCCTTTAACACTATATAATTTAAAAAATAAGCCTAAACTATCATGTCAAAGTAGCTATTATATTTTAATCAAGGTTAAGTCAATATCTTTTCAGATTTTTATCATCTAGTGATCTCAATTTTAACTCACTAAATAAAAATTAAGGATATTTTTATATGTTTCGGATTATTCAAACTCAATGGTCAATATCATTAACAAATCAAATTTTTTTTTCCTTTTTGTAAAAAAAATGATACCTTTTAGTTTTAAAGATAATCAATTTTTTATATAAAATTAATTCATAAAATTATTGTCAATGAAAAATGGAGCCCCCAAAAGTTGGGGGCCTAAAGCTACTGCTTGGGCTGTGTTACCCTTTAGCCGGCGTTGTTTGGTGGAAGTGTGGATAGTTCTATTCTAGATGTCCTGAAGAATCCGTCACTTTAATGCTACATACACTCCATTGACTTTATATATTCTTTTACTCTTTTAGTTTACTTTTACGTGACATATTTTGACTTTTCACACTCCTTAAAAATAATAAATAAAATACATAATTTATCGTAATACCTTATTAATTGATGCATATTTTATTGAATTTGAAAAAATAATTTAAAATGAGTAATAAATATTGTGAGTATAACAGGAAAAAGAATTATATTCTCTTAACAAGTAAAAATGAAAATCTATTTTTAGTGTAACGACCCGACTGGTCGTTTTGCATTTTTGAACCCCGTTCCCTTAAATAAAATTTTTCCGCACTTGCTTTAGCTAATTTATGACTTGCGGGGACCGGTGGTTCGGATGTTAGAAGAGTTTTGAGCAAGAATAAGTCTAGTTGCTTCTTTAAGTTTCTTTAAAAAGGCCAAGTTTGATTTTGGTCAATATTTTGGGGAAACGGATCCAGAATCGTGATTTGATAATTTCTGAGGGTCCGTGTGAAAATATAGGACATGGGCGTATGCCCGGAATCGAATTCCGAGGTCCCTAGCCCGAGTAATGAATTTTTATGTGAAATTGTTAAGTTTAAGTTTTAAAGATTTAAATAAACAAAGAAATCATTGTTTTCCTAGGTATCGGGTTCGGATTTCGATTCCGAAACTTGGTACAAGTTCGAAATATCATTTAAGACATGCCCGTAAAATTTGGTGTCAATCCGAGTAGTTTAAGGGCGTTTTGACCCATTGGAGGAGGATTTAGAACTTGAAGGTTCAATGATTTGAATCATTTGGTTTTGGGGTTGATTCCCTGATTTAGCGTTGTTTTAAGCGTTTCGAGGGTTCGAGTAGGTCCGCCTCGTGATTTCAGACTTGTCGATATATTCGGGCGGGGTTCGGGAGCCCCGAGCGTCAAATGGTCGAGGATTGAGTGAAGTTGAAAACTTAGAAAAGGCTTTATATCTGCTGCTTCTCTGGCTCTTGGACCGCAGAAGCGGTCGCCTTATCGCGGAAGCGGAAAGGGGTCAAGTCCTAGGAAACCGCAGAAGCGGTTCCGCCTATACGGCCCCCAGACCGTAGAAGCGGTCGAGCCCAATTGCCAAAAGCCGCAGGAGCGGCCATTTTTTCGCAAAAGTGGAAATACTTCCGCAGATGCGAAAATAGCTGGGGACAGAAGGGTTCATTTAATACGAGCTCAAGCTCATTTCTTTTACATTTATCTCAACACTTAGGCGATTTTGGTGATTCCAAAGAGGATGTTTCAACATAACATTGCAAGGTAAGTAATTCTCACTCACTTTTAGTTCAAATATATAAATATTAGGTAGATTTAACACTATAAATTAGGTAAAATCAAGAGATTTGGGCTCGACCTAGGGTATAATGAAAACTAAGGTTTTATCACATAATTTTCCATGTAATGAACTAGAAATCATATATTTGTGAACCGTAGGTGATAGAGAACAACTTCCTTCGAAAAATCTTGGACTCCGGACTCGTGGGCCCGGGGTCGGAATTTAGGAAACTTGAGTTAATGGTTAGAAAAGTGTTTAAATGGTTAGAATTTGATCTTGTAAGCCTTTATTTACCAGTTCTTACTTCGTTTAATTAGTTTGGGATCGTTCGGCTTCGAATTAAGGACTTGGGCTCGTTCTTGGACTTTGGGAGTGCACTTGGGAGCAAGGTGAGTCTCCTTTCTAATCTCGTAAGAGGGAATTGTCCCCTTAGGATTAATGTTTGAGTGTTTGTTGCTAAATGCGGGGACTACGCACGCGTTAGGTGATGAGAGCTCGTGCATAGCTACTACTATGTTAAATGTCTGGGTAGCTTAGGACCTACAACATGCGTATTAAATATATCTCTTATGTTAACTTGTTGTTATGAACACCTAGTGTGTACTAGAGACTTAAAAAGGGGATATGAGCATACTTGTATAGTTAATTAAGTTTGGTTTGGTAGTTTTGACCATTTATGTGCCATGTGTGTGAACTTGATATTTCATCCTTATTTTTGGATCGGGCCGAATGCCTCGGTATGAATAGATGCATCTATATAGGCGCGCCGTCGACCCTCGGCAAGTGCACAGTTTATTTCTGTTGGTTCGGACCGTCGCCTCGGTATTATGTCCGCATGTTAAATGTGGAAAGGCTTATATATGCTTTATTTTGCCATTATCTCATATGATAAACTATAAACTTGATATTGTAGATTTCTTGACTTATACCACTTGTCATGAAACTGTCGATGCTTGTAAATTCCAT
>MU702059.1:4766-26688 GCA_026770625.1 Nicotiana glauca | reverse complement strand
TGACAACATGGTATCAGAGCACTAGGTTCACGTAGGTCTCACAAGTTACGGGCAAACCTAATAGAGTCTTGTAGATCGGTACGGAGACGTCTGTATTTATCTTCGAGAGACTATAGGGTGTTAGGAAAGACTACTCTTTCTTCACTTTCTATCGTGCAATGGTCAGTTTACTAAATTTCCTCTCTTATTCTCTCACAGATGGTGAGGACTCGTACCGCCGACATTTTGGACCCGGGAGGAGCTGCTCCCCCCGTTGCCAGAGGCTGAGGTAGAGGCCGGGGGAGGGCACCGGCCCGTGGTAGGGGACGAGGGCGTCCCAGAGCTATTCCAGTTGCACCACCAGCAGACCCTACGAGGGATCCCACTATTAAGGAGCAGAGCGATGCGCCCGTAGCTGAGCCTACTCCGGCGGATTTCATGACTGCGCCGAGATTTCAGGAGGTCATGGGCCGTATGCCTCAGGCTGGTTTATTTCCAGCAGACCCAGCTGCTTCGCAGGCAGGAGGGGGAGCACAGACCCCTACTTCTTAGGCTCCAGGTCATACAGCTGCGGTATATCAGACTCCGGGTGTACTGTCCGCAGAGGGGGTTCATCCAGTTGCTGCAACGGCACCCCAGCCTAGGCCAGCTGTGGAGTTCGATCCGTAGAAGTTACTAGACAGATGGATCAGACTTCACACTCCAGTCTTCGGAGGTGAGCGTCATGAGGACGCCCAGGATTTCATCGACAGGTGGAGGGACAGACTGCACGCTATGAGGATATTAGAGTCGCATGGAGTCGACTTCACTACTTTTCAGCTTGAGGGCAGGGCCCGTAGATGGTGGCAGTCCTATGTTCTTAGTAGGCCCTTCGGTTCTCCTCCCATCACTTGGGGTCCATTCGTACAGTTGTTCCTGGACAGGTATATTCCGCCCTCTAAGAGGGAAAAGCTACGGTATCGATTTGAGCACCTTGAGCAGGGTCAGATGTCTGTGACCGACTATGAGGCGAGGTTTTCTGAGTTATCTCACCATGCACTTATGATACTCCCTACGGATGCAAAGAGAGTGCGGAGGTTTGTCACCGGATTACAGCCCAGTATTCGATTGGGTATGGCCCGAGAGGTAGAGATAGGTATAGAGTATTAGCTTGTGGTCGAGATTGCTCGCCGGATTGAGGGATATCGTCAGAGGGGTAGGGAGCAGATACAGCAGGACAAGAGAGCCAAATTCTTTGGAGAGTTCAGAGGTGCCCCGGTTAGGGGTAGAGGTCAGTATGGGAGGGGTCAGCCCAGTAGGCCCCCACCTTCAGCACCACCACCTCCCGCCCTGGGAGGGGTCAGCCCAGTAGGCCCCCACCTTCAGCACCACCACCTCCCGCCCGGGGTGCTCCAGCACGCCCCTATTTCAGTGCCATGCCAGAGAGTTCCTACTGCCCGCCAGCTATTCAGGGTTCTTCCAGTGGGTATTCAGGTCCTCAGGGTTCTTCTGGTCCCTACTTCAGTGCTATGTCGGAGACTTCATATTGCCCACCGGCTATCCAGGCTCCTCCCATGGGGTCTACAAGTCATCAGGGACAGTCATCAGGGCAGCAGGTTGCCGTACCATATTGTTTTGAGTGCGATGACACAGGCCACATGAGGAGATACTGCCCCAGGCTTAGGGGCAAGGCAGTACAGAAGGGGCAACAACCCACGACTCTAGCACCAGCGGCCCAGCCACCTAGAGGTGGAGGGCAGAGTGGTAGAGGTCGATCCAGAGGTGGAGGCCAGACAGGGAGAGGTCAGCCAGCTACTCTTTAGTCAGGTGGAGGCCAAACAGCCGGTGCTCCAGCTAGATTCTATGCTCTTCCAGCCAGGCCGGATGTATTGGCCTCAGATGCCGTCATCACAAGTATTATCTCCGTCCGCGGTAGAGATGCATCGGTATTATTTGATCCAGGTTCTACTTATTCTTATGTATCATCTCTGTTTACTCATTTCCTGGCTATTTCTTCTGAGCCTTTGGGTGTTCCTGTTCATGTGTCCACTCCTATGGGTGATTCTGTGATTGTGAATCGGATCTACCGGTCTTGTGTGGTTACTTTCTGTGGTTTTGCGACTAGAGTAGATCTTCTGTTGCTCGATATGATCGATTTTGAGGTTATCCTGGGCATGGATTGGTTATCTTCATATCACGCCGTTCTAGATTGCCATGCCAAGACTGTTTCTCTAGCGATGCCAGGGTTGCCGAGATTGGAGTGGAAGGATTCCAAAGTTAATATGCCTAGTAGGGTCATTTCTTCCCTGAAGGCTCAGCGCATGGTGGAGAAGGGGTGTTTGGCTTATTTAGTTTATGTGCGGGACACCACCGCAGAGTCTCCGATGATTGATTTAGTGCCAGTAGTCCGAGAGTTCGTCGATGTTTTTCCTTCTGATCTTCCTGGCATGCCTCCGGACCGTGATATTGATTTCTGTATTGACTTGGCTCCAGGCACATAGCCTATATCTATCCCACCGTACCGTATGGCTCCTAAGGAGCTGAAGGAGTAGTTGGAGGAGCTGTTAGCAAAGGGGTTTGTTAGGCCCAGTGTATCGCCTTGGGGTGCACCAGTGCTATTCATGAAGAAGAAGGATGGGACTATGCGGATGTGTATTGATTACCGCCGGTTGAACAAAGTCACCATCAAGAACAATTATCCATTGCCCCGTATTGATGATTTGTTCGATCAGTTGCAGGGTGCTAGGGTGTTCTCTAAGATCGACTTGAGGTCAGGGTATCATCAGCTGAAGATTCCGGATTCGGATGTTTCAAAAACTGCATTCAGGACTAGGTATGGCCACTATGAGTTCCTGGTGATGTCATTTGGCTTGACTAATGCTCCAGCGACATTTATGGACTTGTTGAACAGTTTGTTCAGACCCTATATTGATTCATTTGTTATCATCTTCATTGACGACATCCTGATATACTCGCGTAGCTTGGGGGAGCACGAGCAGCATTTGAGAGTAGTGCTTCAGACCTTGCGAGAGCAGCATCTTTATGCTAAGTTCTCCAAGTGTGGGTTTTGGCTAGAGTCAGTATCATTCTTAGGGTATATAGTGTCAGGAGAGGGTATTAAGGTGGATCCCAAGAAGATTGAGGCAGTTCAGAGTTGGATACATCCTACTTTAGTAACCGAGATCAGGAGCTTCTTGGGGTTAGTAGGCTATTACCGGCGATTCGTGCAGGGATTTTCATCTATTGCATCACCTCTGACCAGGTTGACCCAAAAGGGTGCCCCGTTCTGTTGGTCCGATGATTGTGAGGAGAGCTTCCAGAAGCTCAAGACGGCTTTGACTACGGCACCAATTCTTGTATTACCTTCCGGTTCAGGGATGTATACAGTGTATTGCGACGCGTCTCGCGTCGGCCTAGGATGTGTATTGATGCAGGAGGGGTGAGTTATTGTATATGCTTCACGTCAGCTGAAGGTTTATGAGAAAAATTACCCTGTGCACGATCTAGAGTTGGCGGCGATTGTTCATGCTCTTAAGATATTGAGGCATTATTTATATGGAGTGCCATGTGAGGTTTATACAGACCATCGCAGCGTGCAACATTTTTTCAAGCAGAGGGATCTTAATTTGAGGCAGGGCAGGTGGCTTGAGTTACTAAAGGATTATGACATTACCATTCTTTATCATCCAGGCAAGGCGAATATGGTCGCGGATGCCTTGAGTAGGAAGGCGGAGAGTATGGGTAGCTTGGCATTCATTCCTACTGAGATGAGACCATTAGCTTTGGACAATTGGTCTTTAGCTAACAGACTTGTGAGATTGGATATTTCAGAGCCCAGCAGGGTTCTAGCATGTGTGATTGCTCAGACTTCGTTATTGGAGCAGATTAAGGCCTGACACTTCGATGATCCATATTTGGCGGTTCTCATAGAGACGGTACTTCAGGGAGGTGCCAATGAGACTTCTATTGACGAGGATGGGGTGTTACGGCTTCAGGGCCGTGTATGTGTCCCTAATGTTGATGGCTTGTGAGAGAGGATTCTAGATGAGGCCCACAGTTTGAGGTACTCAATTCATTCGGGTGCCATAAAGATGTATCGCGACTTGAGACAGCACTACTGGTGGCGTAGGATGAAGAAGGACAAAGTGGAGTATGTTGCTAGATGTTTGAACTGCCAGTAGGTAAAATATAAGCACCAGAGGCCAGGTGGCCTACTTCAGCAGATGCCCATCCCAGAATGGAAGTGGGAGCGCATTACCATAGATTTCGTGGTTGGGTTGCCGCGGACTCAGCGGAAGGTTGATTCAGTGTGGGTTATTGTGGATAGATTGACCAAGTCGGCCCACTTCATTCCGGTGGCGACTACTTATACGGCGGAGAGATATGCTCAAATTTACATTCGGGAGATAGTCAGGTTGCACGGTGTGCCGGTCTCCATCATATCAGACAGAGGCCCTCAGTTCACTTCCTATTTCTGGATAGCTGTCCAGAGTGAGCTGGGGACCCGCGTAGAGCTTAGCACGACATTCCATCCTCAAACCGATGGGCAGTCGGAGTGGACAATTCAGATTTTAGAGGATATGCTTAGAGCATGTGTGATTGACTTTGGAGGGCAGTGGGATCAGTTCTTACCCTTGGCGTAGTTTGCATATAATAACAGCTATCGGTCTAGCATAGAGATGGCCCCGTATGAGGCATTATATGGTCGGCGTTGTCGTTCTCCTATCGGGTGGTTTGAGCCTGGTGAGGCTAAGTTGCTTGGTACAGATTTGGTTCAGGATGCCTTGGGTAAGGTAAAGTTGATTCAGGAGAGGCTCCGCACATCTCAGTCCAGGCATAAGATTTACACGGACCAAAAGGCGCGCGATATATCATTCATGGTTGGTGAGAAGGTTCTCTTGAAGGTTTCGCCCATGAAGGGCATTATGAGGTTCGGAAAGAAGGGCAAGTTTAGCCCAAGGTTTATTGGCCCCTTCGAGGTGTTGAGACGAGTTGGAGAGGTTGCCTATGAGCTTGCTTTACCTCCCAATTTATCAGGAGTTCATCCAGTCTTCCATGTATCGATGCTTCGGAAGTATTATGCCGACTATTCACACGTGTTGGATTTCAGTACCATTCAGCTAGACGAGAGCTTGGGCTACGAGGAGGAGCCAGTTGCCATTGTTGATAGAAAGGACCGCCAGTTGAGGTCCAAGAGGATTTCTGCGGTAAGAGTCCAGTGGAGGGGTCAATCGGTCAAGGAAGCGACCTGGGAGTCCGAGAAGGACATGCGGAGCCGATATCCCCACTTATTCAGCTGTCCAGATACCTTTCTATGTCCGTTCGTGGACGAACGTTTGTTTAAGAGGTGGAGAATATAACGATCCGACTGGTCGTTTTGCATTTTTGAACCCCGTTCCCTTAAATAAAAACTTCCCGCACTTGCTTTAGCTAATTTATGACTTGCGGGGATGGGTGGTTCGGAAGTTAGAAGAGTTTTGAGCAAGAATAAGTCTAGTTGCTTCTTTAAGTTTCTTTAAAAAGGCTAAGTTTGACTTCGGTCAACATTTTGGGGAAACGGATCCGGAATCGTGATTTGATAATTTCTGAGGGTCCGTGGGAAAATATGGGACCTGTGCTTATGCCCGAAATCGAATTTCGAGGTCCCTAGCCCGAGTAATGAATTTTTATGTGAAATTGTTAAGTTTAAGTTTCAAAGATTTAAATAAACAAAGAAATCATTGTTTTCCTAGGTATCGGGTTCGAATTTTGATTCCAAAACTTGGTACAAGTCCAAAATATCAGTTAAGACCTGCCCATAAAATTTAGTATCAATTTGAGTAGTTTAAGGGCGTTTTGACCCGTTGGAGGAGGATTTAGAACTTGAAGGTTCAATGATTTGAATCATTTAGTTTTGGGGTTGATTCCTTGATTTAGCATCGTTTTAAGCGTTTTGAGGGTTCGAGTAGGTCCGCATCGTGATTTCAGACTTGTCGGTATGTTCGGGCGGGGCTCGGGAGCCCCGAGCGTCAAATGGTCGAGGATCGAGTGAAGCTGAAAACTGAGAAAAGGCTTTATATCTGCTTCCTGGGAAAGGGGTCAAGTCCTGGGAAACCGCATAAGCGGCCCAAGGACCGCAGAAGCGGTTGAGCCCAATTGCCAAAAGCCGCAAGAGCGGCCCTTTTTCCGCAGAAGTGAAAATCACTTCCGCAGATGCGAAAATAGCTGGGGACAGAAGGGTTCATTTAATACTAGCTCAAGCTCATTTCTTTCACATTTCTCTCAACACTTAGGCGATTTTGGTGATTCCTAAGAGGAGGTTTCAACATAACATTGCAAGGTAAGTAATTCCCACTCACTTTTAGTTCAAATACATAAACATTAGGTAGATTTAACACTATAAATTAGGTAAAATCAAGAGATTTGGGCTAGACATAGGGTTTAATGAAAACTAAGGTTTTATCACATAATTTGCCATGTAATGAACTAGAAATCATATATTTTTGATCCTTAGGTGATAGAGAATAACTTCCTTCAAAAAATTTCGGACTCCGGACTCGTGGGCCTGGGGTCGAAATTTAGGAAACTTGAGTTAATGGATAGAAAAGTGTTTAAATGGTTAGAATTCGATCTTGTAAGCCTTTATTTACCAGTTCTTACTTCGTTTGATTAGTTTGGGATCGTTCGGCTTCGAATTAAGGACTTGGGCTCGTTCTTGGACTTTGGGAGTGCACTTGGGAGCAAGGTGAGTCTCCTTTCTAACCTCGTAAGAGGGAATTGTCCCCTTAGGATTAATGTTTGAGTGTTTGTTGCTAAATACGGGGACTACGCACGCGTTAGGTGATGAGAGCCCGTGCGTAGCTACTACTATATTAAATGTCCGGGTAGCTTAGGACCTACAACATGCCTATTAAGTATATCTCTTATGTTAACTTGTTATTATGAACACCTAGTGTGTACTAGAGACTTAAAAAGGGGATATGAGCATACTTGTATAGTTAATTAAGTATGGTTTGGTAGTTTTGACCATTTATGTGCCATGTGTGTGAACTTGATATTTTATCCTTATTTGTGGATCGGGTCGAATGCCTCGGTATGAATAGATGCATCTATAGGCGCGTCGTCGACCCTCGGCAAGTGCACAGTTTATTTCTGTTGGTTCGGGTCGTCGCCTCGGTATTATGTGCGCATGTTAAATGTGGAAAGACTTATATATGCTTTATTTTGCCATTATCTCATATGATAAACTATAAACTTGATACTGTAAATTTCTTGACTTATACCACTTGTCATGAAACTGTCGATGCTTGTAAATTCCATGATTTGAACTCATCATACTTATATATATATATTTTTAATTGACCTTATTAAGTATCGAGTCGACCTCTCGTCTCTACTTCTTCGAGATTAGATGGATACTTACTGGGTACATGTTGTTTATGTACTCATGCTATACTTCTATACTTAAATGTACAGAATTTGAGGCAGGTGGATCTGGACATCATTCTGGTGCATATCAGTGAGCGCATCTCGGACTTCTACGGTGAGCTGCATTCCCTTCTTGCCGATCCGCAGCCGAAGAAGTCTTCCTTGTATTTTTTTTTTGTTTTTTGTATCTATCCTGATTCAGACAGTAGGATATGGTATTATTCTTTTGTGCATATTCTACTAGTGGCCCGTAGCTTGTGACACCAGGTTCTGGCACACACAGTGGTAGACGATATTTTGGGTTGTATAACTGTCTTTACATTTCATTGATCTTTACTAGTGTATAACTTTAAATTGGGAAAAATAATTTATAATGGTTTTTTTTTTTGCAAAGGTAAAATGAGAATTTAATTATACTTCTGCGTTGGCTGGCCTGACAAATGGTGTCGGGTGCCATCATGACCTATTATGGAAAATGGGTCGTGACATTTATTATACATGCTAAGTAAAAGTGAACGGAGCGAGTACTAGATAAATATTTAAAAAATATAAAATTAAAAAGCAAATGGAAAACATGCAAGTCCCGGACAATTTCACTTTTTTATTTAGGGAAAATGGTCAAAATTGTCCCTCTACTATTGTTTATTGGTTGCTTGTGCCACCCGTTAAACTTTTCGATCATTCTCGTCTCTACCGTTAATAAAGTTTGCAAAATTACCCATAACCCTAACCCTAACGTCCCTTCACTGTGGCAGCTAACTTCTCTAATATTTTGTCCATGGCAGCACCCAAGTCAGCATGTACCACCAAATAAAATGCCATGTCAGTATGGGAAATAATTTAATCCTCAAATAAAATAGGTCTTTCACCATAGAACGGGTCAAGTTTATGGGGACATTCACTCACCCTTAATTTTGATACTCGATTTCAACTTAAAATCTACCATTTTTTAATCCATAGACCATACCAGACCCATTTTTCTTCCAAATATGTTTATTTTTTATTTTTACTTCTATTTTTATTCCACCTTCTTTCTCTTTTACTTTACATCTCTTTCTTCCTCACCAAATCATCATGCCACCTACCAATTTCAATCATAACCAGAAAATCCAACAAACAATCTACCCAAAATAAAATAACATGATTATATTTGAATTTTCAGATTTTAAATTAAATTCATGTGTTCATTACTACTGGTTCAGATTCAAGTAAGAGATTTGGAAGCTCATTATCGAAAATTTAAAGCCTCATCCTGGGTTGGAATTTTATGCATATGGGGTTGAACTAAACTTTGAGGATTGATTTGATAACTGTTATAGGACTAAAATTTTGTAAAACCCAGTTGAAAATATGCTTTAAGCGTGGTTCATCGGCTTCACCATTGTTGAACTTTAAGAGTTTCATATTTGAAAATTTCTTTTGGATAATTATTTCTTGAATTAAGGGAAAAATGTAAAATTTAAAAAAGCAATAAAAAATGGTTAAAAAAATAAATGAAAGATTATGAGGGAGAATGGAGGGTCTTTGTCTGTGTGAGTTGATTTGAATTTCTTGTCGGAGAACGGGGTTGCTGTTTGAATGACGAAACATGAAGAAGGAGAAAGGAGACGAAGAGGAGAGCTAGTACCGTGGAGGTTAGTTCTGCCCGCTAAAAAATTTCCGGCGAAATGCCATGGTTTACGGCGATTTTGGTATGAGGTGAGGGAGAGAAGATGAGAGAAAGGGTGGAGAGGCGAGGAGTGGGGGGGGGGGGGGGAGTCGTTTATGTTAGGGTTTTAATTTGGTAGGGTCGATGATATGGCAACTGACATGGATAAAATTTATGGGGTCAGCTGCTACAGTGGAGGGACGTTAGGGTTAGGGATAATTTTGCAAACTTTGTTAACGGTAGGGACGAGAATGGCCGAAAAGTATAACGGGCGGCACAAGCAACCAATAAACAATAATAGAGGAACAATTTTGACCATTTTCCCTTTTATTTATCATCCCTTGAAGATTTTACCATCTTTATAGGGATTTTGAAACATGATCAAATCATGGAACTTTATATTGAAAGGCTGCATGCATAAGCAAAGTACTACTTTCTTTGGGGGTGTTTACGGCAGATATCCAGAGATGTATGTAGCATTTCTAGTATATGAGTGCACTATTAAAAAAATGAGAAAAAATATATTTAGTGGGAATTAATCCCTATACCTCTTAATAAATAACTTCACGTTCAATCAAGTGCACCATTTAATCTTTTTAGATTATGAGTGCCAACAATTAATATTATATTAATTTTAAAAAATATTTTCATAAAATATCTAATTTTATTGAGTGATCATGGGTTCACGTGCCCCATAATTAAACCTATAGATCTGTCCCTGTGAATATCGGAAATAACATACCTACCTTCACAAGGTAGGATAAAGTTTGTATATACATTACCCTCCACAGACCCAACTTATGAGATTACACTAAGGGGTCGTTTGATAGAGTGTATAGAATAACACAGAATTGATGTAATAGTAATGTTGGTATTAGTTATGCTTGCATTAGTTATGCTGGTATTAATTATGCTGAAATATTTCTAATCCATTGTTTGATTTGATGTATTAAACTATTTCTAAAAGAATTGTTTGTTTATAAAAATACCCTCGTAACAGTCACTTTATCTTTTTAAAAGAAACATATGTTGAAGAATGTTTGTATATGAAAAATATTTAAAGAAATTATTCTATTTGTCTACCTATATTGTAGTCGATAACTTAAATGACTTTTTAGGGATACGTATATAAGGATAATTTTGAAAAAATAAATTGATTTTTTTTAATTATATTTTATTTTGGATCAAAATAAAAAAATAAATTGATCAATAGATCGAATGGAGTATTTATAAGAAGATTCTTGATAATTGAGAACTTTTCTGTCCCTTCTCATGAGCTCAATCTACTTGTCCCAATGCTTCGAAGAATGTTGACTTTTATAATATCCACATAAAATGTTGTTGGAGTACTAAAATGTCAAGGCAAATCTCATGTCCTAATAAAGTCACTTCAAATCTTAACTATAGAACTTAGCTCGAGGTCACCTACAAACTTTAGGCTATTCTATTTTTAACTTTTCAAAGAGCGTGCAAATTCACGAGGGCTATTTATATCTCCCATAAATCGGTAAAAATGGAAAGAGAAAAATAAAGAATATAGTAATTCCACAATTTATGTAGTAGGACTATAAATATTTACTCTTGCATTAAGCTTCACGAGGTTTATTTAATTGACCCGTAAAAGCACAATAAAATGGAAGGAAAAATTAATGAAGATATTCCAAGTTTTATGTACTAGAATTCTGAATTTTTTTAGCTTTATTTCATTAAGAAAATACTTGAAAAAATGCTTATCGGTATAACTTATATCATTTCCATGAAAATTTAACAAATAAAAAAACAAAAGTAACAAAGGTTATTCCATTTTTTTTTCTTGTAAAGTTAGATGAAATCTAGTCTGGTTTACATAATACCTAGTTATATAACCATAAAACCAAGTTGATTGAAAATTTAACAAATAAGAAAACAAAAGTAACAAAGGTTATTCCATTTTTTTTTTCTTGTAAAGTTAGATGAAATCTAGTCTGGTTTACATAATACCTAGTTATATAACCATAAAACCAAGTTGATACTAAAAAAATGGTAATGTCTTAAAATTAAAGTTTAAGTTTTATGCAAAACAATGTGAAATTCTTATATACAATCAGGTTACCTATAAGGCAATTATATGTAAAATTTTATGCTAAATATTAAATATTAACCTGGTAAAATAGCAGCTAATATGTATTAGAAGTAAAACTACACTAATAGTGTACAACTTCAACAACAACAATTGCATACACAGTATGATCCACACAGAGAAAGATTTAAACTTTATTGGTTCAACCTTCAAAAAATTAAATTTTGCATTGAACCCATTATATTTTTAAAATTATTGGTTCATATCTATTATTTATTACAATTTTGATAGCTTTTACTCATAAATTTATGCTCCGCGTAAAAAATATTGGGTTCAATTGAACCCGGTAAGTTTAAGCTCTATCCACCCCTGATTGCACAAGTGGGGTCTTGGTACGCAAATCTTACCCCTATTTTTGTGAGACAAAAATGTTATTTCCGATAGACCTTTAACTCAAAACTACACTAATAACCTAAAATAATATTTACATTATCAATGCATATAATTTAAAATCCTTAAAATTATTACTAAGAAAATGCTGAAATTTGAGAGGGCAATTAAGAATAAAAAGGAAAAGATGAAGGACTTATTACAAAATTTACTTACCCCGACAAGTTTCATTCGAATTTTCGACCGTTGGGGCCCGTTATAAGGACAGTGATAACCGTTGATGTTTTTACTTTTTAAAACCCAAAATTCCCACTTTCCTCTGTAACTCCATCATCTCCCTTCAAAAACCAACGACAACCAAATGCAAATCCTTGTCTGAAAAAAAACCACCACCCCACTCACCCCCACAATCCCCCCTACCCCCCAAAATCAATGGGTTGTGTATCTTCCAAACTCTTCAGAAATGATTTCAAACAAGAAATTCTATGCAAAAATGGTGAAGATTATACTCACCATATTGTGTCCTTAACTTCAAGTACTTATGGTGCTTTGAATCTTGATAAAGTTCAAAACTTTACTCAAAATCCGATTCCGTGTATCAAAGAATGTGTTATAGAAGTCAAGAAATCGCCACCTCGCGATGTATCTCATGAAGTTATTAATACTTGGGAACTAATGGAAGGTCTAGATGAAGAATTAGTAGTTCCTAATTCCAAAATTAGCCCGAAATCCCGAGGTTTTTTACGTGGTTTTGGTGATATCGATGCTCGTAGTAGCCCGTTAAAGTTCTTGAATCAAATGAGTTCGCCAAGAAAGTTGAAGAAATTTGGAGGTAAAGAGAATAAAGGAAAGGCCAATGGGGTTGGTAATTCTGTTGGTCGATCAGATTTCAGCCCGAAAAATGTCTTGAAAGAAAGTAAAAAAATGCAGCAAAGTCCATGGAAAATGACACCAAGATTGAGAAATTCTAAGCAGGGAACTCCGAATGAGTTGAAATGTGATAGTTTGAAGGTTGATTCTGTTGTGATTTCGTCGAGGAGGAGAAGTTTAAGCCCTCTATTCGATCCACACCTCGTGGCAGCATTCGAGAAAGAACTATCTGAAGAAGAAGAACAGATCAAGAAGATGGTTTCTGTTACACCACTTTCGCGAAAAGCTAGGAATTCGCAGGAAGCCGAATCCATGCTTGAATTATTCGACAAAATATGCCCCCCGGGTGGTGAAAAAGCTGTTGTAATTTACACAACTACATTAAGGGGTATTAGGAAAACATTTGAAGATTGTAACACAGCTAGAGCGATACTCGAATCGAATGATATACAGATGTTTGAGCGAGATATATCGATGCATTCGGGGTATAAGGAGGAATTGAGAAGACTAATGGGTAAAAAAGAGGTGAAAGTTCCTTTAGTATTTGTTAAAGGAAGGTTGATAGGTGGAGCTGATGAAATGTTGAAGTTGGAGGAGGAGGGCAAATTGGGAATTTTACTCGATGGGATCCCGAGGGCGGTCGCCGCCTGCGACGGCTGCGCCGGAATCCGGTTTGTTATGTGTATGGACTGCAGTGGAAGTCGGAAAGTGTTGGCTAAGGATGGGAAGAGTACTGTCAAATGTGGAGAGTGTAATGAGAATGGTTTGATTCAATGTCCTATTTGTTGTTAACTATGTAAGTTAACTCTTTATGTTTAATTTATTTGTTCTTTTTGTGTGTTTTCACTAACTGCAATTCTTGGATTTGTACTAGTAGTATATTAGTATCATTTTCTTAATGTGTTTGAGGGGAAAAAAAATCAAAGAGGTATTTGACTATAGGTTGTATGCCATTGTCACTTTGATTTGCAAGTTTGTATTGAAATGGCTTTTGTGCTCATTTTGTTGATGAATTATGTTTAGAGAATAGCTATGTTGTTCGGATTCGTTTATGGGTACATATCCAGTACGGTTATTTGCAGCGCCGAAGCCAGAAAATTCAATAGAAGTACTCGAACAACCTTTGCTAGTAATAGACTATGCAATGGTGTTCAAAGTTTAGTTTTCAATCAACAAGTAATATTTTTACGTTATGCGAAATATAATTTTTTCGTAAAGAGTATTCAGTTGACCACCCTTTGCCCAACATAGTTTCCCCTGATTGTGTAGAAGTACCTGATACGAGGTAAATTTTGGTGTATTTTCGATAATTCGCATGAAGTACTCACACTTCTATTACACTCTTCCGTCATGAGTATGTTAAGAAAAATGAAGAATTCGCGCAATATAGGGGAAGAGTAGTGAATCTGGCTTGGTCATGTTTGTGAATGTAGTCAAATGAAACATGACCCCAACATTTAGTCCTCTCTTTTGGTTGGGTTTAGTCATCGGCTGTTCACTACTTGCATTGGAGTCAATTAAATTACTTGTACTGTGTAATGTCCACTTATGGGAACCCCGCTCGCTACTAGTTAAAGACAGAGGCGAAGCCAGGATATAAAATTTATTGGTTCAGGATTCTTAAATGTTTAAGTTAGTGGGTTCTATATTAGTAATTTATACATATTCAATAGGTCTCTTGAGACAAATATAGGGTTTGAACAAAAGCTACTGGGTTCGGTCGAACCCGTAGCTCGTGCTCTAGCTCCACCCCTAGTTAAAGATAATAAGATATAAGAATCATATCCATTCCACCACAAACCAAATCCGCAATTAGACTTTTTCACTATTCAGATTGTTGTTTGTAAGGACCTCTAATTTAAGGAATTTAAGATGGCAAGCGTGCTGTTGACCTATTTGCTTTTAGCACACAAAAGAATTTGATTGTCTAAAGGCTAGATAGTGACAACTCGTTGGCTGCTAGGGAACGCTTTAGACCAACAAAAAAAGGAGTTAGACAACCAAATATAATATTATATTTCAAAAGATGGAATCAGTATTTAAGCTGTTCTTTTTTTTCTTTTGCGCATTTTAATCTAATATAAATTGGCCACAAAGATTCTGGAGTTAAATGAGGTATAGGTCCTTATCGTGAAGGAAAAATTAGACGGTATAGCCGCTCCCTAAACTAATAGTCGGCAAAACATTTATTTTGTGTATATTAATATAAAATATACATATTTCTCTATGTTTGGCTAGCGAATAGAAATATTTTTTACCGACTAGCCAATATGTAACTTGCCCTATATTTTATATTAATATCCAGCAACAAAGAAAATTCAGAGTATTTCATAACTTTTTTATTTCTGATTTTCCACTCGGTGCTCGGTATCCGTATTGGAGCTCGCCTATATGCAGATTCGCGCCGCATAGGACTCGGGGGCGGGTTAATACATTTGGAGGGCTAAAGCCAAACATTATTTAGAGGCCTTAAGTCTTTTCTTACATTTAAGAATCATATATATTTCGGAAAAAGGGTAAAAAATACTCCTAACGTATTGAAAATGATTCACAAATACTCTCCGTTAACCTTTTGGTCTAAAAATTTCCTTAACGTTTTATTTTTGACTCAAACATACCCTTAAAACTAACAAATCATCCAACTCCTCCCGTAATCCTTAAAACACAGATCATCCCAAATATAGGCATAATATTCATGTTCCAGTCAGTCACACGTTGGAACCTTCTGCATAAAGAAACTTCTATATATTACCATGAAAATGCAGTTGAAGTTGTAAACCTTTAACCGAATTGAATAAAAACAACTCTTAGATATCAAAATAAAAGTGCAGTAAATAAAATGTAGTTTTCTAGAAAATAAAATATATTCATCCATTTCTTCCTCTATTTCTACATCCTATCAAGAATTTTTACTCCATATAGAGCTCTTTAGGTTGAATCCTATTAAGAACTTTGGCTTTATAATAACTCCTCCGTAAATAATGCTTATTACGAATCTATATAGAAAATCTGTACAGAGAGTATATGCATATTAGCAGGCCTTTGTTCTCCATTAACTGTAAAAAATTGCTTGAGCTATTATTAAATCCAACCTCCTCAATTATGTATTTATTCCTCACCTGCAAAGGAGTTTGTTCTCACGTGCAAAGGAGTAAACTTGGCAAGCTTAGAAAATGCCACGTGGCTATTTAAAAGTGATAAAATTTACCGTCCATGTTCTGTTAGTTTGAAGGGTATATTTAAACCAAAAATAAATTGTTAAGGATATTTTTAGATCAAAATGTTAGCAGCGGGTATTATTGATCCATTATTAATACGTTAGGGGCATTTTTTGCCCTTTTCCGTATATATTTTTATGTTAGGTCTATTTTCCTAGCTTGTTTAAGATGCAATTTGATAATGGTTTTTATTATAATCAATTTCTTCTAATAATTGGCAATATAGTCAATCTATTTAAAATTTTTTGAAAAATTGATTTAAAGAGCTCCATGTTGACGTTGTATTAACGTTTCAATCCCTCTTTCTCTTTTTTGTTTTTTTAAGTTGTGTGATTAAATAGTTTTATTGATATTTTTTAGTTGACAAATTTAAATTTTAAAATAATATACAATATAAAATTAATACATATTTAGGTAAAAATACAAATCTCAAATTATAAGAAAAATATAATAGACATTGAAAACAATAAAGCATGATTCTAGAAGCTGAATTACTTGATATTAAAATATAATTTATTGCTCTGATGCTTAAAAACTGGAGAAAGAATAAAAAAAAATATGTGCCATTTTTTATCAAATCAATGTTCTCTGTGTTATTATTGAGAGAATAGACGGTTTGATACGAAAAAGAAAAGAATGTACAGAGTATAGATTTTAATATAAGAATGGAGAAAAAAAAGTATGTTGATGCCGAAATATAAAATACTAAATGATCACTATTTAATCACTTTATATATAAAGATCCTATATTTTTTATTTTAAAACATTCATTACTTTTTCAAAAAATTAAATATAAAATTCACTATTATAAAAATAAGGCCTCACTAATTTGGGGGCCTAAGGCTATTGCCTTAGTGGCTTAGGCCTGGGAGCCGGCCCCGGTAGGGCCCCTATTCGGGAGAACCGCTTCTTACCAAGGCAGGGCTCAAACCCGCGGCCTCTGGTTAAGGGAAGAGCAGTCACATCCATTGCACCACATCCGTTGTCATTGAGTATTACATAACTTTGCATATAATTGTATGTTCTTTTCTTTCTTTTTATTGGAAATTTTTATTTTTATTTTTTATTATAGATAGAATTCACGTTTGATAAACTAAGAAAAACAAAACCTTGACATAAAGTTGAGATAAATCTTGAAATAAAGAACATTTTAAACACTATTATATTTTTCTCTTTTCTATTAAAGTTTTTCAGATTGAGTTAACATCTTGATATTAAGATCAATCTAATATGCACATAAAACAGAAAGAAACACTTATTCTTAAGTGGTGATTTTACATCATAATAATCTCCAAAAGGGAAAAAAAATGCAATATTATGAGAATCTTCAAAAGGAAAAAAAGAAATAAAATACACTCAAATTTTTTTAAGGGAAAACTTGAATCTTGCTTAATTGAAGAAGCCATTCGAAATCTTTGCTCGGACATGTGGGAACAGACAATACCAAATCTTTATTCTTATCTAGGATTTTGATGTCTTGTTGAAAGTCATGGATAAAATCCTCAAAATATGAAGAAGTTAAGTATTCTTTTGGGACCTCGTATTTCTTAAGTTTCACTTCTTCTATCTTCGTATCTAGAATTTCGATGCTTTTCTTCAATTTCGATTCTTCTTTCTTTGTATCTAGGGTTTCGGTATCTTGTTCGAATGCACGGATGAAATCCTCGAATAGATTGTTTTTGTGTACGTACACGAAAAAAGTTGGCTTCTCGCATGCCTTTAGCAACTCTTTGGGAGTTATAATATTCTTCTTTCGATTAAACATCGTGACCAACTTTTGAACCCTTTTCCGAAAATCAAAGATTTCCATTGATGGAACCTTTGAATCAATAGGGAGATGGGGAGTATGAAGCATTGTCCTACTTATTTTGAAGAGAAAAGAGAAAGATTGTGAATGTTATTTTTATGATTTTGAACTAGCATATATATAAATTATGTTTTAAATCCTAATTCTAATTAAAGTGGGATTTCGTAGGATTCATTTTTTCCTAAATTGAGTCGATTCACAAGAGGGATATCTTGTTGCAAATTCTTGGTTTTCCAAGATTGGCTCTGATTAGGAATTTAGGTGTATGTGTTTTTTCTTTTGTTTTTTCAAAGCTAGGAAACAGGCCTTTCCCTTTGGGCCCATTGCAACTATGGATTAAGGGAAA
The DNA here is from genome assembly GCA_026770625.1 of Nicotiana glauca. Lineage (NCBI taxonomy): Eukaryota > Viridiplantae > Streptophyta > Magnoliopsida > Solanales > Solanaceae > Nicotiana > Nicotiana glauca. The sequence continues at coordinate 8,985 of MU702059.1, read as the reverse complement.
ATTTCACAATATACCTATTAAATTCAAATTATTTACTCTTTAATATTCAAATCCAAAGTATTTATTTTTCCTGCCTATGCGGTATAAATTATTTACCAGCCTACCCAATCCCTTTTTCCTTTTAAATTTCTCTAAACAACCGAAGTCTCACACACCAAACGTTCATTTTTCCCTTTCAAGAAACACTCATAGCTTAGTCTTTTTAGCGGACAATGAAAATCCAGTACAAAACCCTTAGGTTCGACCCGTCATTTACGACTTATCGGGACTGGTCGGATATGTATTTACACTCTTTTTTTAGAATTTTTTATATAAATTTTAAAAGACAAGTTTTCATGTTTGTACATGAGTTTCACTTCAAAATCCTCTTTTTATATTAATATATTCTTTTTCTGTATATTCTTTGTATTTCTGAACTCATCTATTGTTGTGGTTATATATTAAGTGTCCCAAATTTGATTTTTGTGTGTGTATAAAATACCACCATTGTTGAGTGAAGCTCCTAAATATGAAGGTTAATTTTGAAGATTTATTGTTTGATTCGATATGAGTGCTATAAAATATTACTTATAGTGCCTTCAAGTAAGATCCCTGGATCTGAATTTTTATGTGTATTTGAATATCTATCATTGTTGGGCTTGAAGCTCTTGAATTTAAATTTTTTATTTTGAAGATTTATTATTTGATTCAAAATGGGAGTTATTTAATATTGCTTATAGTACATTCTGGAAGTTCATACTAAAATTTGATCGCATTTGGAGCTGACTTGAGGTGATTGAGATCGAATTTTCCAGCTAAAAATCAAAGAACACAGTTACCCAATAGTATACCGCTACGGTACATAATATGTTGTAGAAGTATATAGATATATTGCAATAGTATACTCAGAGGCGGATCCAGGATTTCAAGAGGATGGGTGCACTAGTGTGAAGAGGTGGATCTAGAATCACATGTTTTACTTTAGTCTCTTACCATGAACTCACTATAGTTTAAAAAATATATATCAATGCCAGTTTTAAAATTTTTGGTGATTTTTACCTATATATCAATGTCTTGTGCCGAAAATAAGTCCGTCTAAAGTGAAATTTGAACCACCAATTTTACTCGTAGAGGTGCACCCAATAATTATTGTACCATATGAGTGTTTGAGCATGGGTGCACTATTAGATGCTCATGACTAGTGACACCGCGATTTGGGCTGTATTTGGGTTATACTTCCGCATTGTTATGATATTATCTGCTGTTTAAAATTATTAAATTATATTTTAGCCTGTTTTATTGTTGTTTAGCTGTTTAACTTCGAATTGGAGATGTGTCGGATGTAATTGTCTTCACGAGAGGAGCCATCACGACCGGGTATGGATTTAGGGTCGTGACAGATTTGAACCACCAATTTTACTCGTAGAGGTGCACCCAATAATTATCGTGCTATATGAGTCTTTGAGCATAGGTTCACTCATATATATTTAAGTAATTTTAAAAAAATATGACATAATTACACATGGTTTAAGGTGAGGAGTATGAGTTCACGTGAACCCATACCCTTAGGCCTAGATACGCCCCTGAGTATACTATTATAATATACAATATACTTCAACGGTATATTGTAATAATCGAAGAAGAACACAATTGTCTAATGATATACCGTTACGGTATATAATATGCTATATGAGTATATAGCTATACTGCAATAGTATACTGTTATAGTATATAATGTACTGTAATGATGTACTATAATAATATGCAGTATACTGTAACAGTATGTTGTAATAGTATACAATATATCATAATAGTATACTTCAACTGCTATTTGTTGAATCGTATAGGTGTTATTGTGCAAAGCTAAAGTTATGGTAATAGTAACATTATATCGGTATACTATACAATATAATATAATTGTATACAGTAATAGATAAGTCATTTTTAATTTTTTTAATTTTTTCTAACTTGGTCCTTGCAAATATTTTCTTAAATGAATTTTTTGATGGAGTACCATAAAAATAATATTCTTTGTATAAGAATATTATCGGAAGACATAAAATAGTAATATGAAAAAACAGGAAATTAAAAAAAAGAATGAAACTAGAAAAGGAACATGAATTTAAAAAAAATATGCAAAAGGAAAGAAAAATAAAACTAAGAAAATGAAAAGAAACGAGCCAAATTGAGTTTAAAACCAGATTATGATGAATAAAGAAAAGAAAGAATAATATGATTCTGCAAAACAATATATGAACAGAAAAAGGAAAAAGAAAAAAGAAAATAAATAAATAAACACGAGAAAAAACAAAAGGAGAAAAGAGAAGAAAAGGCGGAAAAACAATAAAAAAATGAGAAAAAAAATACAATTTACCTACAAAAGCTACCATGGGTAGGAAAGGTAATTAGTTTGGTGGGTAAAAAAATTAATAAGTAAATATGGGTAAATAATTTAATTTTTATGGGTAAAGCTATAAAACTACAACAGACTAGTGTACACTAAATGCACTATTTACATTTACATTAAAGAATTAATCTAAATATTTGCCCGTTTAATATTTAAATAAAAATAACAGTAGAATGTGTAATATATATATATATATATATATATATATATATACCGATTAAAAATAAATAATAAATTCGATCGGGAATTTATATAAAGATTCCATTTACATTAACTGCGCAGGCTAGTCATTTTTTATCTAGTTTGAAAATTAACCACTTTCGTGGAGTTTTAAATTTTACAAGTGTTTCACTTCAGGATTGTCAAGAAATTTAAAGGTCAAATATATAACTGGACCCTTATTTGGCTTTTTTTATCACTTAGGCACTTAAATATAGAGTTGTTCCTATTACACCCTTCAACTAAATCACATATGTGACAATTAGATACTTTGTAGACCATATGAGAAAAACTTTTATAAAAATTATTGGATATGTAATTAGCTGCAGTTGTATATTTAATAGTTTTTAAGGCTTTTTCTTTGCTGATGAAACTTTACTTTGCTTATGAAACTTTATGGCACTAAAGTACGATTATAGGAGATACCATGAAAATTTTCATAAGCATTTTGTAGTGACATAATTGAATGCTTATGAAACTTTACGGCACTTGTAAGCTACTAGAATAAAACTTTACAAACTAGAACGCACAAGTGGTTGATAGAAGTTGCATTTTGACATTAACAACTTTTAACAAAAATAGTACTTCAGCAAAAGAGCAAAGCTGTCTAATATACAAATGCAGCTATTTCATAAGCAAAGAAGAAAGCCTTGAAAGCCTTAAAAGCTATCAAATATACAACTGCAGCTAATTACATATCCAATAATTTTTATAAAAGTTTTTCTCAAATGGTCTACAAAGTGTCTAATTGGCACATATGTGATTTAGTTGAAGGGTCTGATAGGAACAACTCTATGTTTAAGTGCCCAAGTGACAAAAAAGGCCAAGTTTAAGGGCCCAGTTATGTATTTGGACAAATTTAAAACTCTATATCCCCCTATCTTTTCATCTTAGGCATGGACATGTTGTCCAAAAATATTGAACATCAAGTTGATATCCTTAATTGGGACTCAAGTATACTAAACAAAAAATGTCCTCCCTTATCCCACTTGTTCTTTGCAGATGACCTAACTTTAATGGGTCGTGCAAACAATAAAACTATCACTACTATATGGAATAGTATGAAAAAATTCCGTTACCTATCCGGGCTTAATATAAACAAAGATAAATCCAAATTATTAGTGTCAAAGTCTTGCACTAATGATAATATCACAATGGTCACTGATACTTTTGATATAAAATGATCCCGCCCAAGTATATCCTCTAAATAGGACTCTGTAGACGTTGCAAATAAGACTGGAGTATTACGCCCAGGGTCGAATCCACAGAGAGTCAACCTATCAACTGCTACCTTTAGACCCACTAAATTCTTTAGAACCAGCTCCGAAAGACTTTTGAATCACTGTTTGAGGTTTCTTATGAACTAGAATTATAGAAAAATAACAAGCTATAACTAAAGGTGTTAAACGGGCTGGGTCAGACCGGTTCCGGACCGGCCCAGACCGGTAGAACCCGGAACCGGCCCGGACCGGTAAGGGGGGGCTGGGCTGGGCTGGGTAGGGGGGCTGGGCTGGGTTTGAACGGTTTAATTTTTTGAAACGGGTTACCCGGCCCGGTAAAACCCGTTATATGAATAGTGTCATTCAACCGGTTAACCGGCCCGGCCCGGACCGG